>APFE031087385.1:2796-36902 GCA_000404065.3 Pinus taeda
CATAGAAGGAAAGGTGCGTATACCTTGGAAAACTAAATTTTTGGTCCGAAGTATTTGGTCCATGGTATTTTGATCCATGGTATTGTTCCAAGGTATTGACCCTAGGTATTTGGTGCAAGGTATTGGTCCTAAATGGTTTTGGTCCATGGTATTGGGAAAGGCCTAAAACTATAAAAGGAGGAGAAGATCATTAGGACAGGACAAATCAAGCATTGAATATCTGATGAAGGGTGAGATCTAGTATGCAGGTTATTGGGTTATGGTGCATTACTGGATCTAAACCAAGGATGAACCTTAGCGCTTGATGAAGGATAAGATCTAATGATGTATCAGGATCTTAAGGCTTGAAGAGAATTATCTTTATGTGGTTTGATCATTTATTTGAATAACTGGCGCATGTTGTAGTCTGTAAATATGATGATCTGGGTATGACTGAAGTCTGGAATTGTTGTAATATTTAAATCATCAATTACAGATTTGTACGCAGGTTCAATTTAGAAAAGGCACTTACACATGCCGGTTCTGCATATTGAAACAACATATACATGATAAATTTGATTTGCATATCTGTACGCAGGTTCGCCTTGAGGAAAGCGTGTATGCACGCAGGTTCGACACATGGAAGTATCGTATACCTTATAAAATATGTTTTAGTTGCTTCTATTTGTTGTTGCAGTGTTCTGGGTTTTGGCTTGGGTTTTGGTTACTGTATTCTGGTGACAGTATCCTAAATGATCAGATTGGTGGGCTGTCAAAATGATTGATTGATTCGGTTGTGGTTGGTTCAATAGGAGATTGGTTGATGCAGATATACTTATGATGTTGTTGTTGGATCCAGTTTGAAAATTTATGAAACGTGGTCCCTAGAAGAAAGGAGAAGGTTGTAGCCTTCTGTAGGCTAGCACCTATGTACTAGTAAACATATCAGCTAGTACAAGAGCTAGGGGGTTGTAGCTCCCTTCCAGTAGAAGATGGAGAACGAGAGGAGGTTGTAGCCTTCTGCAGTTAGAAGCTTGCGTACTGGTATAAGGCTGCACCAGTACAAAAATTGTAAACATAATTCTCTTATTATTAAAAAAAGACATAGATGATTGCAGCAGGTGGTTTTCACCCACATTTGGTTTCCACCTTATATCTTGGTGTTTATGTGTGTTGCTTACGTGTGATGCTTTATTATGCTTTTACTGCATTGTCTAATGAATTGTTGATATACTTATTAAAGTTCACTACATGATAATTTGGTTAAATCAAAAGATCTCTTCATATACGCTGGTTTCATTAAGTATAGTTGCGTATACACACTAGTTCACTGCATTGAAGTAGCGTATACAAATCAGTTTTGAAAATTAAATTATTGATATGATAATACTGATTCACCCCCTATCTCAGTATTATTTCCAACAATGGTATAAATTATGAAGAGTTAAACTATTTACATTCTCCAACACTCCCTCTTAACTAGGGAGGTATTCATAATTGTACACCTGGTATGAGGATATTCTTAAACTGAAATATTCTCATAAGAAGGGTCAGATTGATAAGCCATCTGTAAGCATCAACATTATAACCAACATTGTCTTTTGAGGCCTAAATGGAAAATCTTACTTCATTCAAGAGCATTAATCTTGGAGGCTTTACGTGTGACCCCTCACTACATCTACAAGGCACATACCCCATCCGGATGTTCGCAAGGTATGTTCTTTTAGGACTATTCTTATCTTGGATTTCCAAACATAAATCCTTAAAGAATATCAGTCCTCTTCGACCACTCTTATCCTGGACACTTGTCCCATCCTCAAAGAGTGTCAGTCCCTTTCCTTTATTGGATTCTTTATCCTCAAGGAAAACACAGAAGCTTATAGAATCCACCACCATTCTCTCTCCAAGGCCTCCACTTACACTTACGACTGTTAGTCCTGGTCAAGTGCATGACACATGAAGAAGATAATGCACATGTGATGTCCAACATCACTTCCTCTTAGTTAGAGAGGATATCCCTTTTCCCTTTTGATTGGGGAATAGATCCTTGCTCCTATTCAAGGAGACTCTCTTACTCCCTCTCAAATCAAGAGGATATTATTGACTTCCTTTTCTTCTTGACAAGTCATAACCATAGGTTGTCTAGCTTGTTTCCATGAGAGTATTAGCTACCAATTCTTCATATCTGCATGGATCCTTATTTCCTTTGCATCTCATTGTATTGAGCCTGATTCCTTTCTGGGTAGCATGGAGCCATCTTATTCCTTCAATCTTGGGACAAGGTTCAGGTCATCAATCTTGCACATCGCTTTCATATTGTCATCATCAATGAAGGAATTATATGTAGCATTTCCACAGTTTTCTCATGAAAGTGATCTTCTTTGTTGTTGTACGAACTTGACCTTTAGGTTATTTTCTCGCACAGTTTCCTTTTAATCCCAATATGAACACATCTTAACTTCATAATTTCCAAAGTCATATGTTGATCTCACCTCAAAATTCATTATATATTCCTGCAATATTCTTCCAGGTAGAAAAAAAATATGTTAACCAGATAACCAATAACAATTGTTAATATTAGACTTACCCCATCATGATGAACTTCTTATAAAAGCATCAACATCTTAATGGTCCATCTCCACATGAATCTTCCTTCATGCATCAGAGTTCCCAAGGATCAAACTTGATTACCAAGTTACAATTTTCTTCCAGAGGATATACTATAATTTTGATCAACATTGTTGTATTTATGCCATGCAATATTGTGAGGGAGTCTTGATCTCTATACCAAATCATGTCGCATTTCTTCTTTCAAACATCATGCCTCCATAGGGAAAACATTACCGAGCACATATTTTTTATTCAACTTTTTTTGAAAGATTCTTACTGGTATGAACCTTTTCCCGAAGAGTTACCTAAAATATGCATACCTTTTCTTTTCATACAATCATCTAGCCATCCTTTTTTAATGATCTTGCTTCTTGTACTAGAAATTTGACTATCTGCATCCCTTCATCCTTCAAGATTATTGTTGCCATACTAGATGGAATATATACTAGTCATAATGCTACTTCCAAGAATCTTTCAAAATGATGATTCTTAAAGGATATTTATGATCCCTTTCTACGAAATGACTCCTTCTAACATGATGTTGGAAAAATCTTGGATATTGAACAATAATGTGCAATATGTTTCCAATTTTTTGATTTTTTAAACTAGATGATCTTTCCCCAAGAAAATCAAATAAGTAGATTCTATTTTTTTGCTACTATCATGTGCTTCTATCTATGATTCCATGCTTTATAATAGCAAGGACTCTACAACAATGCATGCTTACTCATTTAATCATCACTTATCTTGTTAGCACTAATTCCTTCAGGGTCTTTACAATTCCCTCCTTCCCATCATGCTCATTATTTTCAAGAAGGCATTAACAAGCACAAGAAATGCTTTTTGCAATCTTTTCATCTTGCTTCCTTCATTACGTACCTGCAATATTCATCAACAAGTACAACCAAGAGAAATATACAAAGAAAAGAGCATGATGTCAATTCTGTCAATCTAGGGTTTCCATATAAAAGGGTGAATTCCTAGGGTTTTTAAATATAAACCCTAAATACCTTATAATATCTAGGGTTTTGATGTCAAATCCAATTCCACCCTTGTTAGGTTTTACCATATACCCTTGATTATCTGTAAACCCTAGATGTTAGGAGCTAGGGTTTTTTCTATAGAGAGAATAACCAAGATAAGGTTAGAGTTTTTCATCTTTTCTAGGGTTTTCAAAGTATATAAGAAGATATGCCTTGATTCATCTCTTGTATCTTGTTTCTTGGATTTCTCATTTGATCTTATTCTATAAGAAGAGTTTTTTCTAGGTTTTCCCCTTAGAGGGGTTTTCCCCTAGCTTGGATCCTATATCTTGTGTTTTATTGTCTTATGTGATCTTCATGTTTTATGGTAATTACCTGATGAAGAAAAAAAACAATAATAATTCTATCAAATTCACAGGTAATTATCATGTAATGGAAATATGATAATAAGATAAAAAAACTTTGAATTTCCAACATGGTATTAGAGAAAGGAGGATGGAGATCACTCTTTGTTGAGGAAGAATTAGAACAATGACATGAATTTTGTGGAAAACATAACATTCTCTATAAAAGAAGTGACACCATGTCTAAACATATCTAAGCACGAATATAATGTCATTTGCTAGAAAAGAAGCTCACATGATCTGGAATCTACGTTTTGAGGCATATGATTATAGATCTCATGATTTGGGGTCTACGTCATAATCATTTTTTTGTCGTATTTGTGTTTTGTTTTCATAGTTCCTGTGACATTATGGGTTTTTCTCTAGAAACTATTGGCATAAATTCATTATAATGATTTGATTATTCGCTGTGATTATGTGACATATCTATCTATAAAATATTGTGGGGATCACACCCCTGTTTGGATCATATCACAATATTTGTAGCACAAAACTACAATGGTTTAATGGATCGTTTATTTATATAACATGTTATTTTCACTCTCTGTCAAATCTATCTTCTGGGGCAACATCCAACTCACATGGAATCTTTGGTTCTCACTATCGGGAATCTCTGTGAAATCCCACGTAACTGTGACTCTCTGTGCTTGCATTAAATCCTAACCTCAGAGCTCTAATGAGTGGTATTATTTTACAGAGTCTCGTTCTCAAGATCTATGGCTTGAATAAAGTCATATGCGATTGACATGTTAAAATATGAGGTTCAAATTGACTCAATCTGAGGGCATCACAATTGTATAATGAGGATATTACCATAATTTGGAATGACCACATGTCATGTAAGGCATCGCATTATGAGAAGGGAAGCTCGAGCTCAATGGATTTAAATCGATCGCTCAATCGATTATGATCACACTTTGTGGAGATTCATGGTGAATCAATCTTAATGAGTCAGGTATGGAGTTAACAAGCACAAGGGATTTGACCTTTGAGCTCAAGGTGAATCACTTCTTGAGAATATAAGCATAATAATGAGATGATTAGGCCTTCCTTGTCAAGGGAAGTATCCTATAAGAGACTTTGCATGATGGATTACACTGAAGTAGATTAAGAGACTCCTCTTCAAATTCAGATTGGGTTGATACCATGAAGAGAAGGAAGCTAGATGGATCCTTGCTTTGCAGCATCTACCTTGAGCCACATAGGACAACGTGTACCCTGAGCCATATAGATCTTAGACTTGTATATTGGGATGCTACAAATATGGTATTGATATACCTTCATCATACAGTCAACCATGGATTAAACAATATTGTGACTATAGAGATATGTTTATGCCAAATGAACTAGGAGTGCTGTGAACAAGAAGAACATATTTAGGTGTTGCTTCAGAATGGGACTTGCTTTGAGTTCCTAGATGAGTAGGTAGTACAATTCCATTTCATTCAGTCCAAAAATAATCGATCTTATTGCGTGTGATGTGGCTTCTAATGGAGCATTGAGGCTCCAACATTGAGGGAGCGATGAAGTTCTTGCGCAGAGGGAGTAGTGAGGCTCCGGCATTGACTTATTAAAGAACTGACTAGATGAGCATATTATAGACATTCTCACCAAGCCTTTGTAGAGAGGGAAGTTCATATTCTTCCAAAAGTGGCTCGGAGTGCAAGAGAATGTATCCTTCCCCAAGAGGGAACACTATTGGTCGAGAACAATGAGCATATGCCTTCCCCCATCTTTATTACTAGCCATGGACTTGGTGAGGGTGGAAGAGCAACAACTCCTGGGTGTGAGGGTACTTATTGAAGCCATGGACTTGGCTAAGTACATGCCCTAGTATACATCCTACCCAAAAGTCACCTTCATGTATTTATTGTCCAAGGGCCATGGTGAGGTGGTTAAGCTTGTCGGGATTAACTCCCATCTTGGTCACATGGGAGAGGAGACTTAGGTGTGTGGGACCTTTACCTAATGGTGGATGTGCCTACGATGGACTTGGTTATGGTAAATTGATCTCCCTAGGTATTGGGTGCAGGTGTTCTACCACTTGATTGCTGAGGATCAAGTTGGTGAGGGTTAGTCAATGGAAATAGTGTGTGTGTGATCTTTACCAAGTTTATTTATGATTGCGATGGAGTTGGTTGTGGTAATTTTATCTCCCCTATTTTCATGTGGATAATTCTTCTTATTCTATGGATTGAGTCATCCTTGTTTAGCTGAGATGAGGTCATGGAACTTGACCCAAAGACCATAGGGTATGGGGATCTTTACCTAGGCCATTTGTGACTGCCATGGACTTAGTTGTGGTAAATCGATCTACCCTACCATTGGTTGTGGATTATTATTCTTTATGAGACAAGATGAGATGAGATGAGATTTTCTTATGTTGAGACATGTACATTCGAGATGAGACACATGATGCAATCATAAATTCCTCCATAACTGAGAGGGAGTGTTGAAATTTGGGGCAACTTTGGGATGAATTTCCCCAATAGAAATCCAATTACCCCAAATGAAGCCGAACTAACATAAGAATAAACCATCTTTCCCCTAGGAAGAATTCAAATTGGTTAAAGGAAAAATATTATTATTTGATGTGAAAAATTTATTTAGGCAAACATTATCAAGGTTTTTGTTAAATACGTTTAAGCATTATTAAGGGAAAATTGAAAAGGGATTTTATTCAAGTTGGCCTCAAAATGTTAAAGGACACCTTGGCACCCCCTAGATCCTCCACAATTTGGTATATATAGAAGGCCTTGTGGCTCATTCAAAGACACATCAATTTCTTTCCTCAAATGAACTCTAATATGAGTTAGCCGCAGTCTTAAGGTGACCTACCTAAGTTGGAGAGAAGGTTAAATTTGACGCCTTTTCTTATGTTTTGGTCCAAAATGTGAAGGGAGCTATAATTTGAGTTTGCAAGGAGTGCTTCTAGGCATATTTTGTGACAAAAATCTCTGTGAACAAGCCACATTCTTTTTGTGTCTTGGAGGTAGGGCCTATACCCTGTGATACCTTGTTTGTAGGACCAAAAGTCTTGTTTTGAAGGACAAACAACCTTTATATAAAGGAAGAGAGGCCGAGTATCCTAATTCATGTATTATGGTGTTAAAGTTATGTGATCAACCTTCAGGGATATGAATCTTATTGGTGATATGAAAATGAGATCTAAGACAAGTAATAAGGTATTACAGACTCATGTGCATGGATGTGCCTATGTTATTTTATGCAATGGATTGATCAGATTGCGAAATACATAGACTTTGAAGTAGTAAAATACTGTAATAGACAAACACATAAAAACACAATAGATTTAATAAGGAGTTCACCCAATACTCCTGGGCTACATCTCCTGGTCCATCCTTCAGTGGTGGTCTCTCTATTAAGTCTTCAAACAAAGTTTTTACAATAGTGAGCTTAGTTTGAGCCTTACACACAACAGATGCATTTACAAGAGCCTCACTTGAATCCCTCAAGATTCCTTTGAGTACACAAACTCCCTCACAACTCTCAATCTCTATCCTAACTCTATCTCACATTTGCTTGCAACACTACCTGCCTGTTTTCTCTCTGTCTGTGGCTTTTAAAGCCAACCAAGATGCTTGTTCGTTTCATATCCTCGGTTCTTAGTCCCCCCAGCCTCTGAATGCCTTGAATCCATTTGCCAACATTATATAATCATTGCTCAATGCATGGAGAGGAGATGGCCACCCATTCTGCAGCGCTAGAGTGCTTCGGGCCTCTGAAACCTTTGAAACTACTGTGCTCTGTTTTCACAGTGAAAATGCATTTTAACAGAGAAATTTCACCAGAAATCAATATGCTGGACTTCAAAGTACCTTAAATATGATTCATTCCCCTATCGGGTCCACCCACAATTCACTATCACATATCGGGAGGAACCATTCCTTTATGTTTTGGAAATACAATGAAAATCGCGAAAATACATTAAAAACATCTCTGTTACGGACTTGAAATTATAACAAATTTCCTTTATAATGTTATCGCATCCGGTTGTCGCATGGTGTATTTATATTGGCCCCGCTCCATGTTTCGACGTGATATCACATATCGCACACGACCCTCGCCGATTGTAACCGCTCTACACAATTCCGATGCGATGCAATATATTGCAATTACTCATCACAATGACCCTTATGCCATTGTAAAGCGCTCCACTGCATCCTTCGATAGCGATCCCGCAATGTAATATGGGTCATCGATCTGCGCACTTGATCGATGGTCCATATTAACTCTGCCATTCGCCGTCACCATGTATATGTGTTAAGCGCCGATCTCTGCTAATAGTCTTCACCGATTGCGATTATCAATCCGATCTGGACCGTTGATCGGCCAAATCGGACGACTACTGTGCATCACTTGTTCAACCTTCAATTACTCTGTTTTTTTCATTGATTTCACGGTTTTGGGCTTCCCTATAGTTTTTTTCTTCATTCTGAAGGTTTTCTCTGCCATGCTAAGGGCATCCCTTTTGCGATATTTTTGATCCTTATAAGGATTTTGGGCCTTGGGAATGATTTTTAAAAGTTTAATGAAGACTTAGAGAGTTCTCTCGGATCCATTTGGATCATGCCTTCCCATTGAAAAAGGATTTTGGACCACCAAAAGTTGGTTTTCAAGCATCAACCAAGTGAGGATACAACTACCTCACTTGTCCAATCTCTATCCATTTTGCATTGCTGGGTTTTGAACCTTTGAGTCCAATCCTTAGGTACTCAACATATCCTTTGCGCGTTGTCCTCACCTTCCTGTCCAGAACTATATCTTCCTGTAGCTCATTAAGGTATTCAGGTAACAGATCATCAATGGAAGGCAATTGACTTTTCTCTTCAGGATCTTCAATTAATGAAGGTTCAAACAGTCTTAAAGTTTCTACATTTACTACTAAATAGATGTGCATGTATGCTGGCAGATCAAGGCGGAAAGCATTCTCACCAATTTTCTCAAGTATCTTAAAAGGCCCATACCTTATTGGCTTCAACTTCTTTCCTTCACCTTGCATTCTGTCCTTGCTGATATACAACCAGACTTGATCACCAACTTGGAAGTTGTGCTCCACTCGATGTTTATCATACCTTGCCTTTTATTTGGCTTGACTCTTTTCCAGCTGTTCCTGCACTTCCTGGTGAATTTCTTGGATCTGTTCAATGAATCTCACTGCTTTGTCCACATCACTGTGTCCAACAATTGCTATGTCTTTTTCAAAGACAAAATCCAAGGGAGACCTTGGTATAAAACCAAACTAGGTCTTAAAAGGAGATCTCTATGTAGCAGAATGTTTAGCATGGTTGTAAGCATGTTGCAAATAACATAGATGTTCATCCCAAAGCTTGGGATGCCTGCTGCAATAACCCCTGAGTGACTAGATCACTGTCCTGTTGACTGCCTCTGTTTGGCCATCTGTTTGTGGATGAAAGGATATGCTTTTATTCAGTCTGGTGTCCATTAATTCCCACAGACTTGACCAAAACTTCCCAACAAATCGGGAGTCTCGATCAGACACTATGGAAGTGGGTAATCCAAAATGCACCCAAACATACTAAAAGAACAATTTTGCTGCGTGTTCAACTGTAATCTGCTTACTACAGGGTATTGAAATACACATTTTGTTGAACCTGTCCACAATAACATATAAATAGTCATGTCCCTTTCTATATTTTGGCAATCCCCAACAAAGTCCATGGAAACACTTTCCCAAGGACAGGAAGGAACCGGTAGCGGAGTCTACAATCCTAGTTTTCTATTGCTGGGCTTGCTTTTAGCACACATGGTACACCCTCTTACATATCTAGAAACCGTTTCATGCATTTTTGGCCAATAGTAGTATCTTTGTAGTTGTGCAATTTTTTTGCTTACACCAAATGAACTGATATCAAAGAAGTATGTGCTTCCCTAATTATATTAATTCTCTCTATTTGTGGAATGCATAGCTTTCCCAAATGATATAGGAGTCGGTCCTTAATATATTAATCCAATTCTTCTACCTTTTTGCCATTACTTAAAGCTACATATACATCTTTCAAGTCTATATATTGAGCATACTGTTCAATGTAGCTTTCGTGCATTACTGAGTTATGCTTAAGTATAGTAGATGAATTTATGATTGGTCTGAAAAACATATCTGCAACTTTATTGTGTATGCCATTTTTATATCTGATGACTAAATGAAATTGCTGTAGGAAACCCATCCACCTATAGTGTCTTGATTGTTGCAACTTAGTTTGTGAGTGTAAATATTGAAGTGGCTGATGATCAATATGTATTATTATTTCTTTTCCCGTTAAGTAATGTTTCCACTTCTTCACACTTTGAACTAATGCATACAATTCTTTATCATATGTAGGATAATTAACTACTGCAGAATTAAAAGTCTCAATCGTAGCATTTGGGTTTACCATGTTGCATCAACACTGCTCCCATCACATAATCACTGGCATCTGTTTCGATCTCAAATGGTTGTTGAAGATTTGGCAATGCTAGTACTAGTGATGTACTGATTTTTTCTTTCAAGGTGTCGAAGGCTTTCTGCTGTTTTCCTCCCCACTGAAACACCTTGTTCAATCCTATCAAAGCATGTAAGGGAGCTACAATTAAGGAAAAGTTAGCAATAAACTTTTTGCAATATTATGCTGCCCCTAAGAGGCTTCTAACTTTTGTAGTAGACTTGGGCTTAGGCCAGTTTACAATGAATGCAACCTTAGAGGGATCTATCTTCAATTCACCACTCCCTATGATATGACCCAAATAATTCAAAGATGTTTTACCAAATTCACATTTTGATAATTTAACATAGAGCTTTTCCTTTTACAAAGTATCTAGAGTCTGCTTCACATGCTTCAAATGTTCTTCCCATGTTTTACTAAATACAAGAATGCCATCCAAATATACAATTACAAAATCATCTATAAAAGGCCTGAGTAGATCATTCATTACTCTCATGAAAGTGGTAGGAGCATTAGTCAAGCCAAAAGGCATAACTAGCCATTCATACAACCCTTGCTTTGTTTTGAAAGTAGTCTTCCATGCATCTTGCTCTGCTACTCTGACCTGATGGTAACCACTACGTAGGTCCAACTTGGAAACTAAACAACTTCCTTCAACTGATCCAATAGATCATCAATGCGAGGATGGGGATAACGATTCTTGATCGTTATTTTATTCAATGCTCGGTAATCAATGCACATCCTCCATGAACCATCTTTCTTTCTCACCAACACAATTGGATATCCGCATGGTGATGTGCTTGGTCTTATGAACCCTTTCTCGAGTAGCTCCTGTACCTGCTTCTTTATTTCTGCATTCTCTAAAGCAGATAACTTATACATTCTGATGTTAGGCAATGGAGCATCTTGCTGTAAATTAATATCATGTACAATTTCCCTTTTGGGTGGCAGACCTTTTGGTACTTGAAATAAGATATCATATTCTGAAACAACTTTTTCTAAATTAGCTTGTTGTTTAGCATCACAACCTTCAATTATTGGTTTTATCAAGTTTCTTTTCCTTTACAACCATTAGTAAAAATTGCTTGCATGAATTTACAATTCTTTTCATCTGCCCTGAGTTTATGAGAGTAAAATTATTCTTGAGTTTATGAGCTCTTACAATATATTTGATTCCATTTTTAACAAGTTGATACTTATTTTTAGCTCTATAGAAATGGATTTTCTGTCATACAAGTAAGGACTTCCTAAAACAATTCCACATATATCGAAGGGAACAATATCTAACTCAACCTCATCCACAAATGCTGACCCAAAAGAAAACCTAAGTTTGCATTGTCTAGTCACTTGTAGTTTTGCTTTATCACATACCCAACCTAATGGATATGGATTCTTGTGAGGTGTGGTTAGTTGTCCCAATTTATTTACAATTGCTTTAGAAATTAAGTTTACTTGTGAGCCACTATAAAACAAAGTATTAATCTTTTGATGCTTGGAAATAACTCTAATGTGAAAATTTTCATGCCTTTTCCTCTCATTTTCTTCACTATCAATAGTTTGTGCAGAATTACTAGTAGGTGCTTCAGAATTTTTACCTTTTATACCTGTGGCTACAATTGTTGTTTCATCACCTGAGTCTGACCCCAAATCTTTTTGTATAGCAACAACAGTCTTCTTCTTCTTGCCATCGAACTTCTTGGGTTTCATCTCTGGATGCAAAGGCCAACAATGTTCATCATCATGTCCATCCTTCTTGCGATGAGTGCATGAAGGTTTGGGATTTTGTATAGTATTTTCCTTCCTCTCTTTCCATTTCTGCTTCCTCTTTTCCTTGTTCCTGCTTGCAGTGGGTTTTGATGATCCACCAATCTCTAGGTTCACATTCTTTCCTCTACCTCTAGATGGGTAGCTTGGACAGATACCTCATCGATGCTAGTAGGGTTAAACATGAGAATGGTATGTCTCAAATAACTGTGTAGACCACCTATATACTTCAACAAAGTTTCAGGCGAGTCTAAATAAATGCTTAGAATCAAAGCTCTTTTTCTAAACTCTTGGGTGTAACTTTTTACACTTTTCCCTTTTAATGGCGAAGAGTTTGCCAACTCATCATAGCTCGCTGCATATAAGCTAGTGGATAGAATTGTTTTTTAATTGCAGAAACAAATTCACTCCAGACAGAAATAATTTTACCATGCTTCTTCAAGTCAGCTTGTGTTCTACCTTCCCACCATACCAAGGCAGTTCCTCCAAGGCGTAGGCTGGCTAGCTAAATTTTACTTATGTTTGAGTCAATATTTTTCACCCCGCAATACACATCAATCTGCCTAATCCAGTTATCTAACTTCTCTACATTTAACTTTCCATCATGTATTGGCAAATCAAATTTAACATCTAATTTAATCACATATGTTTTCTTCTTTTTAATTTCAGGGCTGTCAAGAGGTGTGGACAAAGGAACCTCTTTTCCTTTCCCTTTCCTTTAGAATGGCCATCTATATGAGATTCTTCTGTTCCTTTGTCTTGTTTAGAAGTAGAAGAATCTTCACTTCGACCTTTCTTAAATTCTCGGTACATTTCCTCTACCATGGCTCTCATAGTCATGAAGCTATCCATGAACTGAGAGTCTGATTCCAAGGGGGTTTCTTCTACCATTTTCCTCCTAGGATGGACTCTACCAATTTCCGCGTTAGTTTCAACTAATTCTCCTTCTCCTAATTTAAGCTTTGACCTAGTTAGCATTCACAAATAGTCCAGCACAAGCTTGTCTAAACTTAGCAACCTCTTGCTCTGATACCACTTGATCTGAAAAATGAGATCTAAGACAAGTAATAAGGTATTATAGACTCATGTGCATGAATGTGCCTATGTTATTTTATGCAATGGATCAATCAGATTGTGAAATACATAGACTTTGAAGCAGTAAAAGACTATAATAGACAAACACATAAAAAACATAACATATTTAATAAGGAGTTCACCCAATACTCCTGGGCTACATCTCCTGGTCCAACCTTCAGTGGTGGCCTCTCTATTAAGTCTTCAAACAAAGTTTTTACAATAGTGAGCTCAGTGTCAGCCTCACACACAACAGATGCATTTACAAGAGCCTCACTTGAATCCATCAAGCTTCTTCTGAGTACACAGACTCCCTCACAGCTCTCAATCTGTATCCTAACTCTGTCTCACATTTGCTTGCAACACTGCCTGCATGTTTGCTCTCCGTTTGTGGATTTTAAATCCAACCGCGCTGCCTGTTCATTTCATATCCTCGGCTCTTAGTCTCCCCAACCTCTGAACACTTTGAATCCCTCTGCCAGCGTTATACAATAATTTCTCAACACATGGAGAGGAGGTGGCCACCCATTCCGCAGCGCTAGAGTGCCTCGGGCCTCTGAAACCTTTGAAACTGTTGCACTCTATTTCCACGGTGAAAATGCATTTTAACAGAGAAATTCTGCCACAACTCAATATGCTGGACTTCAAATTCCTTTAAATATGATTCATTCCCCTATTGGGTTCGCCCACAGGTCGCTATCCCATATATGGAGGAACCATTCCTTTGTGTTTTGGAAATACAACAAAAATCACGAAAATACATTAAAAACTGCTTTGTTACGGGCTTGAAATTATATCAAATTTCATTTATAATGCTATTGCATCCAGTTGTCACATGGTGTATTGATATCGGCCCCGCTCCATGTTCCAATACGATATCGCATATCGCACATCACCCCCGCTGATTGTAACCACTCCTCTACACAATTCCTATGCGATGCGGCAATGCGATATATCACAATCACTCATCACAATGACCCTAGTGCCATTGTAAAGTGCTCCACTGCATCCTCCAATAGCGATCCAGTGATGTAATATAGGCCGTTGATTTGTGCACTTGATCGAAGGTCCATATTAACTCCGCTATTCATCCTCTCCATATATATGTGTTAAGCACCGATCTCTGCTGATTGCGATTACCGATCCGATCTGGACCGTTGATTAGCCAGATCAGGCTACTACTGTGCATCACTTGTTCTACCTTCAATTACTCTGTTTTTTCATTGATTTCAATGGTTTTGGGCCTCCTGATAGTGTTTTTCTTCATTTTGAAGGTTTTCACTGCCATGCTAAGGGCATCCCTTTTGCGATATTTTATATCCTTATAAGGATTTTGGGCCTTGGGAATGATTTTTAAAAGTTTCATGAAGACTTATAGAGTTCTCTCGGATACATTTGGATCAATTGGATAGTTGAGGCACCTTGAATATGGATAATTTGATATGACATGAGGTTTGCTGAATAATTGATACCAAGCCACATCTTTTGAGGAACCAAAACAAAAAATTCATAACCTAGAATAATTTTAATGCATGGTGTAGAAAGTCTGGTGTTTGATTGTGGAAACCTTAGCCGCAGATGACTACAACTTGTTGGAAAATGGATAGTGGTAGCTATTATACTTATTTTCCTTAACCTTGATATTTGCTTGTGAATCTTATTTACCTTCTTTATGTTCTTTAGTTAGATATTTTCATCAAACAATATTAAGAACAATAATAGAAACAATAGAGGACACAAATATTAGGCTCTCAACCAGGGAAAAACCCCTCCAAGGGGAAAACTTGGAAACTCTTCTCTGATTAGAATTTGCTTCAAATGAGATATAAAGACCCAAACCCTAGACCAAGTCCTTATCCTATTACCAAGTCAGCCCTACCTCAAGTCCTTATCCTAGTACCAATTCAGCCCTTCCTCAAGTCCTTCCTTGGTTCTGCACCAATCAACTTCAATACTGTAACCTTGACCTACCAACTTCAATGCTACAACTCGTCCTGCAACTTCGACCTTGCAATTGCAGCCTTGCAGCTTCTATGGAAACCCTAATCCTTCTTCCTTCTGAGACCTTCCTACAGAAAGATAGCTCTCCCAAAGTCGACGAGGTCAATATAGGGTTTTCTCCCTTCCAAATGAAATATTCTACACTTCATCTTACTACAACTTAGACCTACAACTTTGGCCTCCTTCTGCGACACCAAAAACCCTAGATCTTCACACGTGTGAGAGAGATATAGCAAGAAAAAAAGAAACTTCGTCCTTCTTCATTCTCCAAGACCTTCACTCTTCTCTTTAGCTTTAGATTGAACTTTTTCTTGATAGATCAAACTTGTGTGAGTGAGTGAGTACATATGAGGTCAAACTACTACTTTACATAGCTTTCTCAAGGGGCCAAATTCCCTCCTTTAGGCTGACTTGATGATCCCAGGGATGACTTGTACTTTTGGAGCTTCCATGTCTTTCTAGACTAAGAAATACTTCTTTCTTACAAAAATATTTTTCCTGGAAGGGTCTTATAAACATGGTGTTGACTCCTTTGACTCATGACAATAAACCCTAAGGTCTAACAAATTCTAGAAGCATGAAGAACACCTTTTACCTAGAAGACCATCAATAATGAGCATGAATCCCACGCTTTAATATATATATATATATATATATTATATATATGAATAGGATACATATTGAAAAACGAGTAAACAAATTTTGAAGACTGAAACATAGTTTACATTTTAAACATAACCAAGGCGAAGGTTAGTCTACAAGGAAAATTTTAAGGATGGAAAATTTTCTTGAAGTTTTAGAAACATTGGCGGAATCTCATTAATCCCTAATATGACAAACTATAAAATTTTTATTGATTATTTTGTAAAATTATTCAAATTTATAATGATTTATATATAGTCTCTATATAATGTTGGCGATTTTAAAGGTAAAATAA
This sequence comes from Pinus taeda, assembly GCA_000404065.3. NCBI lineage: Eukaryota > Viridiplantae > Streptophyta > Pinopsida > Pinales > Pinaceae > Pinus > Pinus taeda. The sequence goes on from APFE031087385.1 coordinate 19,013, forward strand.
TTTTATATTCTAAAATTGGGCGAATCACCTTTTATAAAAATTGGAAATTAGCGAATCTTTTTGTGGAAAAATCATGGAAAATTAGCCCACTGGGAGAACATTAGCCCCTAAAATTTTCCATGTTAGACATGCTCAGAAGGTGATGTCTTGTTGAGGTTGAAATAGTCCTTTTATGTTGGGTTTTTGATGTTCACTGTGTGTTGTATATGTGGCCTTTATAACCTGTTATTATGAGGCCTTAATGAGGTCTATTATTGGATACTTGAGTAGCCCTTTGATAAGGGTTTATGTGCCCAATCTCCTATGCTCTATGGCAGTGATATATGGTAGGGATATCTATGCTCTTGACAATGATTTATATCAGGGATATCTAGGCTCATGATAGTGACATATGGTTGTGTTACCTATAATGTATGACAATGATGTGATGTATGGAAGTAATATGATAGTGATGTGTTGTATGGCAATGTGATATGACAATGATATATGGTCATGATACAACGATGTAGTATGGTAGTGATGTATGGAAAAAATACTTATGATTGTGATGACCATAATACTTAACAATGATATGACCTTGACACATTACAATGACATATGCTTCTATGGTAGTGACATATATGCTACTTGTGGAAGTAGTATGGAGACAACCCTTATAATTGATAGCCTTGAGGATCATGTATAATCTAGGGTTAACCCAAGGAGGCCTAATATGTTTAATATTGAAAGAATTGTGTCTCATAATTATTTTACTTTGTATCTCAGCTAAATATTTGATGAATACATAAGAAGAAGAAGAATTGATTTTTGGGTTTTCCACCTTGTGGAGTTTTTCCTTGGTCTTTTACCTAAATCTAGATGTCTCTATTTTGTATGATTTTATTCTAATATTCCTTACTATTCCATTACATTGTTTATGTTGATTTTCTCTCTATAGAATTTCTTATGATGATATGAGGTGAATGAAATGTGAAAAAAGTTGAAAAATAAAAAAATGCAATTATCTATAGTAGAGAACTATCTAGCCCTAAAATTAACAAAGCCTCTATCCTAATATGAAGTCTATATAATTCAAGGACAAGCTTGGAGTGTTTGAGGATGTCTCTCTCATCAAGAGTGGGTGGTGAAATTATAGCATCAAGGATAGCCATTCTCCCTGGGTTAGGTTGACTAGGAATAGGGAAAATGATCTAGAGTGTTGATGATATAGAACTAATGAAAAACATTCTTCTTATGTCAAGAATGCTGAATGGAATTAGGGAGAATGGTTTGAAAAAGGAAAAACATTCTTCCTGACTCATGTATATTGACCTTAATTAGTCAACTATAGGGTTGAGTAGGTTATTTTCAACATCAGACTTAGTATACTCTCTTGATAGGTTGTGTGAGCCTATTTAGCATCATGGACTAGAGTGAGGCCTTTGGATTTGGGACTAGAGAACTGAAATGGATTGAGCATGTACCTAGGATTTCACCACAAGTCAAAGAGATTGACCAGGATGATGGTGAACCGATACTAGTCAATATACCATGGGTTAGAGGGGTCAAGCAGAATCATGGTGACTAGTTGATGCTAATGATGTACCATGTTGTCACAAGTACCAACCAAGATTATGGTGATGATGCACCATAGATTAGAGGTATCGACCAAAATTATGGTAACTTGATGATGCTGATGATTTACCATGTGTCACAATCATTGACTAGGATTAAGTAATCTTAGAGAATTTTTTAAACATGAGAACATCTAGATAGTCATTATGAATACCTCCCTAGCGAAGAGGGAGTGTTGAATTTTGTAGCTATGGTCGATATTCATAATTAATATTTGTATCCCTTGATGTATTTTTAATGATAAATATAAAGCATGTTCTTCATTCTATTGTCAAAAGAGAAATTTTATGGCATGTTCTTCATGTTCGTTTCAAAAAATAAAAATTGAATTTTGAAAATTAAATTCTTGCCTCCAAACAAGCCAAGTCGGCCCTCCTAGCTAGGTTGGCCTAGTCAAAGAGGCACCTATTCAACCAACCAAAAGACTATATACAAACACTCGTCCTCCATCATTTGGACACACTATTCAGATCACACAAGCAAGTATATTTCTCTTTGTCAAGAAAATGAGACAAAGATAAGGAAGGTAAAAGTTGATCAACAGAAGGTCGAGCTTTATCTATCTCCATTAGCCCTTGGGTGGATCTGATCTCCTTTTGTGAACTTGCACGTGTGACAGAAAGGAAAAAGAAAATATGAGGCATAAAAAAGTTTCAAGTTTGAGATTTTTGTGTTTAAAAGAAGGCATTCATCACTAACAGAGCAAACCATACTGAGTCTCTTAGGCATATGTTTGATTTGACTAGGAGAGAGTTAGACCAAGTTTGACCAAGTATAATTTTCTTGTCATTTTGACCTTATGATTGACTAGAAGATCTGGGTATGTCTCTTGTTGAGATGAAGAATTTCTCTAAGGGAAAGGTTGTTGGATTTTTTCCCCATGTGGGTCTTCCTAGGGTGAATTCTCTTGTTTAATTATCTCTTTATTAGTTTATATTGTTGAGATCTTCTATGTAATTTATTTATGATAAATATGAATGCAAAGAAAATGGGTAACTAACGAAATCATAAGAAGTAATTATCATTTTAGAAGATCTTATGAAAAATCAACATCATACACCCTAAATCCTATAGTTTTGAGACCAAAATGTTCTTCTTAGGCCCGTAGTCTTTCAATAGTTTCTCATAATAAGAGTTTGGGGATTGTAGAGCAAAAAAAAATACCCATTGCATAGGGTTTGATGTTGCAAAGTTCATATATGAATGAACTTTATTCTCTCCTCACAATAGGTGATAAAATGTGATAGCCTAACCAATCTTCCAACTTGTTAAAGAATGTATTTCCCTATGAATTGATTGTGGTGGTTTTCTCATACATCCCCAAAAGGGAAGACATGGAAATGTGCTCTTCCTCAAGATATACTCCTCTTTAATTTTAACCTTTAATGGCCCATGTCATATGGTTGTTAGTACATCTGACATGACAATTCCCCTCCTTGAAATATAACTAAAATGATGCATTCCCAAATTAATCTCAAAATAATTTAGACCCTTGAAAACAAATTGTGCCGAGGACATGAAAGAATAATTTTTTCATTGTAATCATGAATACGCTTCTTCTTAGAAACACTCAGATGAAGATCTTCTGAATTTACCACTCGACCTATAAGTTTTAATCTTTCTCTAAAATGCACTAGAAAATATAGGGAAAACCCTTTTTCTTTTCAACTTCATCATTAATAAATCGTTGGATGCTATTTTGGAAATGAGAAGTGGTCTATTTAGCATAGATTTTAGAGAGCTTATGATATAATACAACACTCATACTTTCCCCATGACTTTCTCCCATGAAAATTTCCACTGCATATAATGGAATTTGAATATTCAATATAGGTGGAAATTTGTCATTTGGGTCAAAAGTAGGAAGTTCCACGTATTGAGAAATATGATTTTTTTTTGACATACAAAAAAATGTACACCAAATGGGGAAAATGAAACATGATTAGGTGTGAAATATTTTTTCTTGTCCCTAAAATAAGTTTCACTGCAAATATTGAACGTAGAAGGTTCAATAAAATACCAACATCCTTCCATTGATTCTTTAGCTGGACAATATTGTATCCGAGCTGTTCCTTTAGGTATCTCTAGAAATTGTGTCAGAGAAAATGAATTAGCATTATCATGTCCATTTGTTGATTTGTGCTTGAAAGATACTTGAGAAATGATGTCTTTTCTTCTTAAGGATGTTGGACCATGACTTATTGGTATTTTATTTTCAATAAAGCTAACACTGGGAATCATTAATCAAGGTAAACAAGATTTGTTCAAATTCTTCCCACAATGGTCAAATACCCTTTCTTCCTCACATTATGAATCACCTGTTCCTTTTGTCAAATCATTGGAGTTGTTTTGAGGGGCTTCTGACACCTTTGTTTTCATTTGATGAAACAAGGACATTATTGGTCCTTCTTGTTTCAGGAATATTACTTTTCTCATGAAGTCCATTTGCTTCACAACCAACATCATTGCCTTGATTTGGAAACTTTCACACAAAACCTCACACAATTCACTTGTTTTTTTTTTTCACTGGGTGGGTTTTAATCCAACAACACATAATATCCCAAATAATATGTAATGGGGCATCTGTCTATAGAACAAGTGGATTTACATGAGTTCATAAAATATTGTATCATGCATGTGTAAGTAATGATTGAGACACGACTACCACTGGAGAAGTGCACTTTAACGTTACACATAAAATATGGGGACTTACATAAAGAGGATCATCATGTAACCCCTGAGATATCAACATTAAGACAACATATATTTTCATATGTTGGATATTGATATTTGAGGGCAACAACATTTGATAATATGGATGAAACTCGATCATGATCATGAATCAGGGTAGTCCATATGGGCCCAACCATATTGAATTTCTTGCCATGATCACTGCATTCTTAAGAAACAAATGGGCTATAACCAAGTGCATATCATACACTGTTATTCTTGTTGACAATTCGTGTTGGAGGTTGAAAATGAAATGAATCACATCTAACACATTGGTACGCATAAGAGTGTTTCATAGCTGTTCTCCATTGCATTTGCGTATGTGAATATCCATAAAAATATAGTGAAGCAGACATAACTAGAACAATGTAGCCTTTATGATGGTTGGCAGGACTCTCAATACAAGCGAAGAATCCTTGAAGCCATACCATGACAATACTTTGTATTACTAGAGTGTGAACCATATTTTGAATAATAAACCTCCCTATTATTCCACAAAACATTTCCATATCAGTTATTGTGCATATTAACATCCCCTCATTCGCAACTGATTGTATTTGAAGTCCATAAAAATAGAAGGCGATCAATCATTTGGGGAATTTTGGAGGTCTAAAATAGGCCTCCTAAGGAAAATAATAATAATAATATAAAAATAAATAAATATATATAATAATATATAATATAATATATAATATAATATATAAATATAATATATATATATAATATATATAATAAATATATATAATAATATATATCTTTATTATATTATTTTATTAATTGTTAAGGAGTTTTAAAAGAAAAAACGAAAACTACTTTTTTAATTGTATTTTCGGCTTATCTCCTTATATTTTTACTCAAATGTCAAGTGTATACACCTTTTGGATGCAGAATTCAATTCCACATCCAACAAGTACTCATTCTGCATACTTCTGAGTAGACTCGCATTGAAAACAAATGAAAATGGATGAAAAAAGTGTGTTGAAGTATTTTCAAGTATGTTCAATGTGGGCCTACTTAGAAGTGTGTAGAGAAAATACTCATTTGATGTGGAAATGAATTCTACATCCAACATGTGTCTACACTTGACATTTGAGTAAACCTATAAAGAGATAATTCAAAAATACAATCAAAAAACAATTTTATTCTTTTCTCTCCAAAATATTTTCCCTTGGGGATGACATCATCATCTTGAATCCTATTGGTTCTTTTAAAGTTAATTTGGTTAGTACATTTTTTGTTTTGAGGCCCATTTTTGTACCTCAAATTTCCCTAATGAGTGATAAAGGTCAACCACATCAAATTCTTTCTCATGCATAAACATATAAGCTTGAGTATCAACAAGTTGGGTTTCAACCTTTGAAGTTGCAACATAGCCATTTAATTTGATATTCCACTAAGCCTCCACATGAGCTATATCATTGTCAAGATATACATATAAACAAATAGGTCATCACATGATGGTACATTCCCCCTCTTAGGGGCTAGCCTTGCTGACCCAAAAATATTCTCCCTTATGGCATGGATGGGGGTCATCATACTTTGAACCATCAATGAAGTTGGTAATTGGGGAATCCTCACCCCTAGTGGAAAATAGGTTGGATTCCGTGGATGTAACACCATATATCTCATGATTATAGGTATTTGGCCACCCCAACATATGACCAAATGACCTCTCCTCCATCACTAACACCATTAATGAAAGCTTGCAATAGAATCCTCCGAAACTCCATTTTTCCCACTCAAAAAAAAAAAAAAAAACTTGGATGTTTAAATCTCAATTGACTGAAATTAACATGAAACAAAACAAAGATAATGCAACAAATGGCCATATTTTTCTAGGCCATCACTTGAATAACATGGAAGAAGAAAATGTTGATTAAATCGTTAGGAGATATTGGAGAAATTCATTGGACCATATCTCATAATGTATGATGTTGTTGTTGTACTTGATTTATTGGTAATAGAAAGATAATGATGAAGAACATGAAAATGAAGCTGATGCCTTAAGAGGAATTAATTTCCATAATTCATCAATTGAAACTTCATCAGTCAATTCTAGAGATGAGGAATTTGGGGTATAAGTTAAATAGAGTGATAGGTAGGAAGTAGTTGAAATTATAGGCATAGTATTAGCATAATGATGGGAAATAAATGAAATTAGGTAGAAAAAGTGAAATAACAAGCATAAATTTCCTTTATCCCTAATAAACCAAAGGAATTAAAAGTGTTTTACCTCGATATTGTTTAGTTTCCAACACTTAGTAAGATTATTGTTGAATCTAAGCTTGCTGAGGATCAAATTGAACTGTTTAAGGCAAAAAAATTGACACCTAGGCTGTGATCAGAGAAGGTTGAAGCTAATGGAATAAATGCTAATGTTGATAAATATTTGTTGAAGTTTAGCATAGAAAGAAATCATTGGATTACTGACCAATGATGGATGTCGTTAACTAGTGCGAGACAACTCACCATTAATGTCAATGAGTGTAAAGGTGCAAGAGTGCATTCCAATAGGTATGAATGGATGTGATGAAGTCGAGTCACCTATAAGATCTTAAATAAAGAGACACTGAGGTATTAACTTGTTGTCAATAAGGAAGTCTTCCATTGATGTATGCAAACTCCAAGGTACCCAAAAATATCTTTGACCTTGGTCCTAGATAAAGTGCTGAAGTCAATGGGATAAGATCTATTGGAAGGTGAGCCTTAAGGAGTCCCACATCAACCAAATCGAGCATAAAAACAAGAATATTTTGAAGAAACATTGGAACTAATATGAACTGATAGAGTTTATTGTGAACCTTGCCTACCAGGAGGTCTGGTTTTCAAGCAAGATCCATGCCTAGTTAGACCAATTTCCTGGTTTTCACCACTAGACTTATTTTTATCTTTACTGTTTTATTCATTTATTTATTGTACTATCCTACCCTACTTTGAGAAAGAAAACCTCCTTCAAGTATAAGAGTAATTCCAGTGAAGCCATGTGCATAACAAGATAACAAATATACTCATACTTAGGTTTGAAAAGTGGGCTTCAATATATACCGGAGCAAGAGAGACTAGTTGATTTTGATAATACGATGATAGTCGTTATTGAAGAAAATAGTGGTGCTTGTATTTGATGGTCATCTGGAACCAAAAATCAATATAATCGTGATGTTCTTGACTCTTTTTCTCATTTGGTCCACTCTCTATGTCCTCCTCTATCATTCCATGCAAATCTTCCATTGTGGAATTGTTGATCTCTTGGATGCATGATGGATTCGACGATAAGCATCTCAAGAACTTTTCAATTCCAATGGTTGCTCTCCATCACGATGGCCGCCTTGATAGATTGGAAAGGATGACTAGAGAAGGCATCTGGATCATCTTGTGGAGGTGGCTCATGGATATTTTGTTCTCTTATTTATTCTTGGATTATATGTATATTCTTTATTGTTTCCAAGATATACTCTTCCTGGGATGCATAGAGTTTTCCAGTTGTTTCTAGAATTTGTAAAATTTCTTGGAGTAACATTATTCAAACTCTCGATAAATTATGAGTTCTTATCGCTGGTTATTGATCCCCATATAGCACATGGATCAACACGTGGGATGGGGGAGGTGTTCTTACAACACCTAAATAAAAACATATTAAATAAGTAAATGAAATATACTGAAAGAAAATATTTTCAAAGATTTTTTTTTCATGTAATTGGATACTCTCATGCTACTTAGACTTACTATCACTAATTATATGTTCATCATGAGTTGGCTTCTTCCTTTCCATGAATCAAACTAAAAAGAAAACATACTTCCATAAAAAACACCAAACCAACATGACGAGGTGTTGGAGAAACCCACTAAAGTCAATGTGGCAGGCTAGCACCCTTTTAAGATATTTTGAAACAAGGGCATCTTTGTGTCTTACTGTTTCTCCTCCCCCAAGTCACAAGTGTTGGAAAAACAAGAAAACTAACAACGATTTAATCCCTTTTAGCACCTTCCCGACAACAATGTCAAAAAAATTGGAGAAAATATATTTATTATATTTACCAACATTTAATGACCAAATCATAATCATAATACTTGGAGATGATAGAAACATATATGTGGATCAAAGCCCTAATCTATCTAATGCCAACAACTACTAAGAAATCAAGTTCAACAACTAGATAACAATGTTGATAAACACATTGAACTAAAATCCATATGGCCATTCCTTGTCTCAAATCCACTGGAAAATCCCCAAAATGCAATCTTTCACTCTATAAAGTAACATTCATGCAATCAATAGCAGGTTGGGTTAGAAAGACAAAGGATTCTAGTTTTGGTTTCTAGTCTCTCAAAACCAAATGCAAATAATTACAGGTATAAAGAAATGTAAAGGAAATAGAACACCCGGAACTAAACTATCAAAGAAACACGAAGTAAATGATGAAATTTAAAGGAAAGTGAAGTAACTTAATACACGATAAGTTTCTAGCTAAGAAAATTGATATACTAAAAACATAGATTAAGACATTGCAAATCAAACACTCTTGCAATATAAACTAACAAAATAAAAGGGAAGAATGCTAATTAGGGTTGAGGACACCTTCCCAACATAACTAACGTTGCCAAAAAAATAAGATAAAAATGGAGTGGAACATTGAATCTTGAGAACATGCAAAATTCATTAGATCAACTTTGATTTTACAAGTGGGAAGCACACAGGATGCTACCACAAAATGAAACTCCTATTAGCTACCTATGCCAAGCCTATTACAAAGAACGAATGAAAAAAACCCAAATTTGTTCTAATCCTGAATATTTGTACAAGCGGAATAATGGGGTGGATCAAAGGAAATCCCCTAATCTCAAATTTATATAATCGTAGAATACATTGAAGATAGAAAAATAATTATAATATTCAAGATAAGTTTGGGTTATTTTCTCATGGATATTGTGTTCTCGTATTTATTCTTGGATTATAGGTATATTCTTGATTGTTGCCAAGATATACTCTTCCTGAGATGCATAGAGTCTTCCAGTTGTTTCTAGAATTTGTAAAAATTCTTGGAGTAACATTCTTCAAACTCTCGATAAATTATGAGTTCTTATCGCTAGTTATTGATCCCCGTCTAGCACATGGATCAACACGTGGGATGGGGGAGGTGTTCTTACAACACCTAAATAAAAACATATTAAATAAGTAAATGAAATATACTGAAAGAAAATATTTTCAAAGATTTTTTTTTCATGTAATTGGATACTCTCATGCTACTTAGACTTACTATCACTAATTATATGTTCATCATGAGTTGGCTTCTTCCTTTCCATGAATCAAACTAAAAAGAAAACATACTTCCATAAAAAACACCAAACCAACATGACGAGGTGTTGGAGAAACCCACTAAAGTCAATGTGGCAGGCTAGCACCCTTTTAAGATATTTTGAAACAAGGGCATCTTTGTGTCTTACTGTTTCTCCTCCCCCAAGTCACAAGTGTTGGAAAAACAAGAAAACTAACAACGATTTAATCCCTTTTAGCACCTTCCCGACAACAATGTCAAAAAAATTGGAGAAAATATATTTATTATATTTACCAACATTTAATGACCAAATCAAAATCATAATACTTGGAGATGATAGAAAAATATATATAGGATCAAAGCCCTAATCTACTAATGTCGAAAACTACTAAGCAATCAAGTTCAACAACTAGATAACAATGTTGATAACCACATTGAACTAAATTACATATGGCCATTCCTTGTCTCAAACCCACTGGCAAAGCCCCAAAATGTAATCTTTCACTCTATAAAGCAACATTCATGTATTCAATAGCAGGTTGGGTTCAAAAGGCAAAGGATTCTAGTTTTGGTTTCTAGTCTCTCAAAACCAAATGCAAATAATTACATGTATAAAGAAATGTAAAGGAAATGGATTAGACTGAACTAAAATATCAAAGCAAAACAAAGTAAATGATGAAAATTAAAGGAAAGTGAAATAACTTAATAGATGATAAGATTCTAGCTAAGAAAATTGATATACTAAAAACATAGATTTAAGACATTGCAAATCAAACACTCTTGCAATATAAGCTAACAAAATAAAAGGGAAGAATGCTTCTTAGGGTTGTGGACACCTTCCCAACATAACTAATGTTGCCAAAAATTCAGATAAAAATGGAGTGAAGCATTGAATCTTGAGAACAAGAAAAATTCATTAGATCAAATCTGATTTTACAAGAGGGAAGCACATAGGCTGCTGCCACAAAATGAAACTCCTATCAGCTACCTATCACAAGCCTATTACAAAGAACGAAAGAAAAAAAGCCCAAATTCGTTTTAATCCTGAATATTTGTATAAGAAGAATAATGGGGTGGATCAAAGCCAATCCACTAATCTCAAATTTATATGACTATAAAATACATTGAAGATAGCAAAATAATTATAATATTCAAGATAAGATTGGGTTATTTTCTCCCCAAAATACAAACACGTCTCAACAAATAATTTATATACACTAGAAATATATATGATTTTTTCCATTTCGTTTAGATGGCTAATATGATATCTTATTCAAATTTTTGTAGCTGTATTTGTCTCTGAAACCTAATTTCCTAGTTGGATAAGTAATGCTCACAGAAATAAAAAAATAACTATAGTAAACCATGTAGAAAATTAATGTTCTACATAAATGATATCTTATTCAAATTTGTGTAGCTGTATTAGTCTCTGAAACCTAATTGCCTAGCTTCTTCCGATTTTCAAATTGGATAAATGATGCTCACAGAAATAAAAATTAACTATAGTAAACCATGTAGAAAATTAATGTTCTACATATTGGGTATTTCCGGGTGCCTTGAAAGTGTCTCACCAAATTTTGGCACCAATCACCGGATAATGTTAATCTCTCAACAAATTTATAGTACAGAAAATAAAAATAAAACTAACATTTACCCGCAGAAAATTAATGTTAATCTCTCAACAAATTTACAGTTCGACAGAAAATAAAAATGCAATTCACATTTACCCGCTAGAGAATCAAACATGTAATATTACACATACCATAAGTCTACCTCACCAACCCGCTATGAAGTGTTTCTTGTCATATTATCCGTTGAAGGCTAGTCAAATTTCTTTGTTTTGAACCAAAACATATTGTAGTCACCATCACAGAACATTCATTTCGGTGCTTCAGACTTCCAGATACCTGTTACGACCTTTTAATTGAGCATATAAAAGCTACGTTATTCGAACCTTCGACCAATGCTTCCACTGCAACCGAGCATCAAACAATTGTTATGACAAGATTGCAGAATTAACTAATAAAGAGACCTCATAGCTATGCCACCGTCATCCTTCCACTTAACTATCCTTCATAATGAATTCAAGAACATGATGTTCATATGTCTATTCATGGAAAATTGAATGCATATTGAGTGGAGACGCGCCTTGGTATTTATATTGACTATGTGGTCCTTGGGATGGCCATATAGCCTGTTTCATGGATGGATCATGCCTTCAAACAAGGTTTTCACTTTTTATTTTGTTTAAAAAATTAAATGACTGCATATGACCTTTTTCCACACCCAATGGGGTTTCTATTTTTTTTTTACTTTATTTAAACAATAACTGACCGCACATATCAATATGACCAAGTCATTAAGAATTTGTGTCTTTATTGTTTTACTGGTTTTGGGTGAATTTCTCCATATACTATCTTCAAATGAGCATATCTTCTCAACCGAGAGGACCCACGTGGCGTGCCACCTACCATTGGAAATGTTGTGATGAATATTATAAAATGGTGATGGTATAACATACAATTTCATAATCAACTATCTCAACAAGTGTGGGAAGTGCGAGGTTTCTTGGCTGGTACTTCCCATTATTGCAATTTGACATATATTGAAAGTGTTCATCTCAAAGCATCTTCAAGGCATCATCAAGACTTGCCTTCTCTTCTTTGCTACTCCCAAAAGGATGCACTCTTCATGTTTCTTACCAAAAACTAAATTTGAAATCAATGAAAACACCATTCAACAATATCCCCCTTTGTTATTGATGTCAACACTCATATTCCCAATGCGATTACTGCTCCCCCTATCTCCATGCTTCTAATATTTCTCTCTTGATTTCTCTCCCCCTTTGACATCAATGTAAAAGGGTAACTCCCATTAACAATATAACCCCCCTGACAACTTATCTACCCCTGTCTTGTAGTGCCTCTCACAACTTTCCTTTCTATGACTAGTTGGTACATCATGTCACTAAGATTTACTTGAACATTCATTTTGACAATAATGAAAACTAGTCTTTTTGCAATTTTCCCTGATCTCAATCTTCAGATGTCTCATAAATTCAACTCTGTCCATCTCTGCTTTTCAGGTCTACTACTCAACTACACAAAATGTTGACTAAGCCACCCATAATGTTGATCATTGTTTTGATGACTTCTTCACGTCTAATACAATTCATCACCACATATACTTGCTTGAATACATACTTGTAATCCTATGTACAAACATGAACCATTGAATTGCACCTCCCATATGGCAAGAGACATTCCACAAGTTTTCCTTCCCAAATATGACTGTCAGAAGCATTTCTCTTCAATTATGTAATCGTTGTTTACTTATAATCACCACCCCCCCCCCCCCTTCAACATTCATAATACTGGGAGTATCCAAGCTATATTGTTTAGAATAATGTATGAACCTGCTATACTGCAAGATCATCATTTTGAATCCTCACATCTTCCTTTATAACTGTATATTCATCACGGTCTTGCGATTTTACGAATCGTATGACCTCTGGGATTTCTTCATTCACCTAATTTTCTTATTTTTGTTTTCAACCTTATTGTACCTCATATCAGTTTTTTCCTTCATGGAAGACTCCATCATGCCTCTACAATCATGATTCATGTGTCCATAATTATGAAATTTGAAGCATTCTATATGGTACCTGAATGACGAAGAAACTTACATATACCTTTCTCTAATGAATCCATTTGGATATCTATCTTGTGTTCCTGCAAGCTTTCTTTTATGGTTTTGGTAATGACCTTGATAATCATTCCTGACATAAGCTTTGAAATGCCTAGCCTTATGCCCAAATTTTTCACATAAAAAATAATAACCACGAAATATACTAGGGTACCTGCATGAGATGGCTTGCCTTGATGATGTTGATCTTCTGAAGGCACTCTTCTTTAGAGGAGGTTTAGTCCTTTACTGATCCTTGTCCTTGATTACATTAGCGTAACTCCTTGGAGCAACAACACTTTTAGTCTTATTTTGACTTTCACTTTGATTTGGTATTTGAAGGGTGATGACTTTTCTTTTAGGATTCTCTTCAACATTTTTCTTTGGGGACTTGGAACTTGTGCCTTTGTTGTGTGGAGCTTCACCTGCATATTCAAGACCCATTTTATCACATGGTGATCTTTGACTATTGAGGATGTCATATTCTTCTTTCTTCAACATCTAAATCTTTATTACTTCTTCAGTTCTTCTTACTTCTTCAAGTTGGGTCTTTAAGGATATGGTATCTTCTTCAAGTTTTCTTTCCTATTGACTAAAATCTGCTTCAAGCTTGTTTAATTCCTCAGATCTTTCCTTAAGATGACTTGTGAAAATACATTCTCTTATTTATGCTTCTTGTAGCTCAATTCTTAAGTGAGTTCTTCTTCAATTTCTTTGTCAAATTCATGATTCCTTTCCTACATCTTCTCATTCCACCTTTCCTTTTCTATTATGATCCTGTTTGTTTCTGTTAGATCTACGTCAAGTTCTTCTTGTTTTTGAGTAACTTTTACCTCATAGTCTTGAACCTAGATTTTCAATATTTCTTCTCTCTTTTTTTCCTTTCTACTTGAGGTCTTAGGAGGGAAACTTCTTATTTGAGTATATTATTTTTTTGCGTGTTCTTAAGGCACTACTTAATTCTCCCTCCATTTCCACTTCTACTTATTCTTCATCATCATCATTAGGTTCTTTGTTTTGAATATTTGATCCCATGAATAGATCTATATTTGAATCATGATCATTATCATCATCTTCATATTAACCTACATTCTTCCTTAAGTAAATTTTTTGAAGCTTCTCCCAAATTGTTTTGGTTGATAAGCATTGACCCACTTTCATTTTCACATAATTTGAGAAGGAACTTAGAATGCCATTATTTTCTTTTGTATTTTACCTTCTTGATTCATCTATAGATGTGTTTCAAAAAATAACTGAATCCCATACATCATATCCAAGAGCTCCCAAATAGGCTTCCATTTGGGATTCCCATAATTCATAGTTTGTTCCATTAAACAAAGGAAATGGACCAACTTGCTTCTTTTCATGAGTTGTAACATATTATGAAATTAGTGCAATGCTTGAAGACTTACTTTGATTATTTGGAGGTGTTATTCCTTGAATTTCCCATCTGTGTTCTTGAGATCTACCTTCCAGCTGTTAAGCTGTGACTAAAGGAACCTACTATATTACCAATTGTTGTAATATTCACCAATATTAAGAGGGGGGTTGAATCAATATTGGGAACTTTTTACCATTTCAATTATCTCATGCAAATATTAACATTTACAATACCATCCAACAATACTCAACATCACACACAATACACACAATTTTTTTTTATGTGGAAACCTAAATGGGAGAAAACCGCATAACTCTTTAATATATATCTTAAGGATTACATAAACAAGAAACACTAACTTCCAAGATTATCCAACACCAACTAGAAGGAGGAACCAACTCCCTGATAACCTAAAGGAAGCTCCAACTCCTTGATTTACCAACATGGATTGGAAGGAAGCACCGACCCCTGATTTTATTACCTTCAACTGAAAGGATGAACCAACACCCTGCAAGCACCAACTTGTTGCACATGAACCTGCCCTAGCACCACCCTGCCACCTTGAAGTGTTCTCAGGAACCAACTTGAAAGATACTTCAATATTTGCCTTGCACCACCTTGCCACCCTTAAGAGATAAAGATAAATGAATATGATAGATCACACTAGTCACCTTGCTTAGTCACTGCACCTGATCACTACACTTCATAACCACTTCTCTGATCACTATCCAACCATTTTTTTCAATAGTCTTGATGCCACTGAACTGCCTCTACTTTTGCCCAATAACCAATTATGTTACGCAGGCACACTGCTGTCCCAAAAACTCTGTTCTAATCAAAACTACAATATGGTCATTCAAACCCTTCCTTGAACCAATTTATATCATGTGTTTGATACACCTACAATAATCTCATACACAATAGCAAAAACATTATCAAACATGTCTAGCTTCATCTATCATTAGAAAAATAAACTTAAAATTCATTTAATCTATTGAAGACTTAGGAATTAATGATTATAAGCAACATTCACCTTGAAACGTGTGCCAAAGGGTTTTTTGGTCAAAGGGATAAAAAAGTATGGCTAATAGGTAGTTATGAGGGTAGGTTATAAATGGTAAAAGGACAAACAAATCGATTGAAAAAGGTGACCAGATGGGAGCACAACATTAATTACAGTGTTGGACATGATTATATAGAGTGTTGTGATAGAGTAGCTTGCTCTTTTGCGGGTGTTGTTTTAGTTGCCACAAGCAAGAAAACCCAGTAATAGTAAGATACACCATTTATTCTAGTTAAAGAGAAATGAACAACATTTCATGACATAGAATCAATTTTTATTTTAGTAGAAGATCAATGTTGATGAAACTTATGGGATACCCATAATCCCTCATTTACAGATCAATGCCGGTATCAATGCACACCAAAAAATATGGGTTGGAAAGCCTTTGGGCTTCTAGAACACTTCTTTATATGGTTGCAAAAGTTCCTCTAATTAATGTTGATTATTTCTTAAGAAGAATAATACAAATTTTCTACTTGAATTGAACAATTTCTTGGTTTGGTTATCACTTACTAGACATCTTTTAGAGTTACCTTTGTGTGCATTCATGATGAAGGACTTTCCATATCTGCACTTGAAAATCACATCCTTCATATCAATGTAAGGGCTTATAGAAACTACACACACATCTATTGGAAAATTTGTTCTTACACTACTTAGTAATCCTAAGCAGTGTTTTGCAATAAGGTTGGTCTATGAACTGGAATTATGTACATCATTGACCTTTGCCTTCTTGACTTGGATCTTAATGTGGAAGAGTTTAGTCATTTCCTTTTCTTCCTTGGGATGGAGACTATTTAGATTCACCTCCTTATGCATTGTAGTGTAGACGATCTTTTCATTTACATCTTAGCTAATATTTATAAAAATGTTACCAACTTAACGAGAACTTTAACGAGTTTCGTTTTTTTAGAGGTTATATCAAATCATGATTTCCATGCCAATTTTGAAAGTTGTGATATAACATTACCATTTTTTATTTCAGAAATAAAATTCCAACACTTTTTAACCGGTGCATTAAAAACCGAATATCATGATTAAGAAAGACATGAAAAACCATGTTGAAATACAAGAGTAGTGATGCAATATCATCCTTTTTTTTGTTGCAGCGTTGAAATTCAAACATTTTTCAATCATGACATTAAAGACCAAATATCATGACTACGCAATATATTAAAAACATGTTGAAATGCAAAATTGGTGATGCAACATCACTCTAATTTTTCAGGGTTAAAATTGAAACATTGTTCAACCTTGGCAATTAAAACTAAATACCATGACTCGAAAATGCTAAAACTCATCACTTAAAATTTGTCTACGTTTTTTTCTTCTAAATGCTTTGTTTTTAAGTGTTTTTCAAATGTTTATAACTTTTATTTTATTTTTGGGGTGATAATTACCAATGTAACCTGACATTACAACCTTAACTATTAGTACTATCAAAAAATAAGGAAATAAACATAAAATCGGGATATGAATCTAAAGTGTGCATTATATTTCTCTTAGATTATTATTTACTTTGAATATTTCATTAGACTTCAGAAATGTATTATACTAATATATATATCATATATAAATAGCTTAGTATATATATTACCTATATTTATTAATAGCTTTAAGATATTGTATATATATATACTATAAAGGAATATAGTTGTCCACTAATTTGGGTGGTTGAAGTCAATCATAAGTGTAGCGAGAACTGAAGGGGGGGGGGGGGGGGCTGGACTTTGGGTAATCTGTGTTCTCTTTCTTACGCCTAATGCATAGCCGGATCTATCTCATTTTCATTGATGAATGACTTTCCATCTCTCCACATGAAATCACATCCTTCATATCAATGTAAGGGCTTATAGAAATCTATGAACTTGAATTAGATACATCATCGCCCTTTGTCTTCTTGGCTTGGATCTTAATGTGGAAGAGTTTAGTCATTTCCTTTTCTTCCTTGGGATGGAGACTATTTAGATTCACCTCCTTATGCATTGTAGTGTAGACAATATTTTCATCTACATCTTAGCTAATATTTATAAAAAATTTACCAACTTAATGAGAACTTTAACGAGTTTCCTTTTTTTGGAGGTTGCATCAAATCACGATTTTCATGACGATTTTGAAAGTTGTGATATAACATTACCATTTTTT
>APFE031087388.1:3035-75628 GCA_000404065.3 Pinus taeda
AAACAAAACACTAAAGCCTAAGCATATTTAAGACATGAAACAAAAGCTATAAATTATATTATTTTTAAAACCAACCTATATCCATCTTAATTCTAGATCTACCAAGCTTCGATCAAGTTTCTTGAGATATAAAGCTCTTTTAAAGAGTGAAAAGAGATTTGATCCCACTTGATGCTTGGTAGATATGGAGTTAAGATGGATCTAGGCTAGTAATTGATTTAAATTGAAAAAGGGTTTAATTAGAACATGAAAAAGAGAGCGGGGGGGTGGGGAGGTCCGGGGGGAAGGAAGAATGGGAAGATGAACAAAAGGGGATAAGAAGAAGAATAAGGTCAAGTGAAAGAAATAAGAGGAGGGGTGGTTAGTGACATAGGGTAAGGTTTATGAAAAGAGGAAATGGATAGTAGGCTTCCAATATCGGCTTAATTTATAACCATCTTCTTGATCAAAGTTTATAGGGTGTTGTTCAATTTCTAAAACCTTCCTAATGATGCACTTCCAGTGGAATGGGGCCGAGGCCAACATTTTTGTATTGTCAAACTAAATTAAATGACGGGTCTTGAGGGAGTTTCTGGTGATGGTGGATTTATAGGTTTGATTATGGAAGGTGTCAACAATGTGTTCTTTAAGGCGAGATTTGAAGGATCTCCCAGTTTGTCCAATGTAATGATGAGGCTCATCAATGGGTAAGTTATATGGACCTTAATGAAACTCTCCAGCATACTAAAATCAACTTTTCTCATGATTCATTACATGTTCTTTTATATTTTGCTTAATCAGAAGGTTAAAGATGAGATGTCATGTCTTGTGGTCTAATGTGCTTTGGTTGCAAGTTTTGGAGAAAATTTTGGCTAATTAAAGTGCAGGAACTTGAAGGAGACAAGAAAGAGGGATTTTAGGAGATGGGATCTCCCTCCTTAACTCCCAACTCTCTCAAAGATTCCTCCATCAAATCTCGTCATCTCAGAGTTGTAAGCAGCCGAGCCATTAAGATCATTAGTAGCCAAGCAAGTGATAGTTGAAGACTAGTCGATCTCGAGTTTGGGAGCCAAGCCTCCCTAAATCTAAAGAATTTGTTGGTAACTTTAGTTGTATAAATAAGAAGGCCTAGAGCCTCATTAGGATTCAACTTTTTTTTATGGTAGTCAAGAGGCATTTTCAAGTTGAGGCATTGTGACTGATCACTCTTGTGTATTTTTTATATTTTAATGAAAATGAGAAGCATTCCCTTGATCCATCACTGAGTTGACTCGGAGGGTTGAACCTCTTACGTTAGGGCCCAACCCTAGCAGTAGAGGTTCCTCTTTTTGTATATGTATGCTTAGATTACATTCATAGTTAGCTGTTGAACTAATTTTTGTGTTGTCAATTTGCAAGTATTGGTATGATTAATTAGTTTGCTTCCATTTGTGGATAGTTAGAACAGTGCTATCATAGTGACAAAAGACATTTAAGGAAATATGGTGATAGTGGTTTTGACCTCATCTCTCTCTTCTAGGATCATGACTTGAGGGACACTTTCATACAGCCCAAAGACAAATTTTTTGCTTTGTTGCATAATCTAGGGTTTCTTGATGAGAAGGTCATTATCTTTAAGTTACTTAGGATGAGTTAAAATTGTCATTTTTGATCTCTTAAGTTTTGCATTGGTTTCAAAGCACTTCCATTCATGAAATTAGCTATTAGATGGTAATAAATCTATTTTCTTCCATTTAATAAATCTTTCCCATGCATAGATGAATTTGTGCATAGATGCAGACAAGAATGTGTGTTGTTGTAGGAGCTTCTACATTGCAGGGAGACCACATCTCATTTTCCTCATCCAAGCCTTATCCGCCCATGTTGCCAAAATCCACTAAAATCTCAATCCCAATTCTTGTTTATAAGCAAAAATTTCCATTTTCATTGAGAAAATCCAACCATCTTGAAGCACTTGATTGAGATCTAGATAGTGTTCACCCCATCCATGCCTTATTCTCCCATTATCTACCTTTCCCATACTTCATTCCACCTTCTAATCTTTCTACCCTTCCTACCCTTTCATCCTGTTTCCTGTAGTAAAACAGGAGATCCTGTAGGAGAACTAGGGCATCTTGTAGTTTTGCTATAGGAAATCCTGTAGCAGTCTGTTTTGAGCCCAAATTCAGCAAAATCATCACCTAAGTTGGGATTAGGCCTCCACTTGACCTCCATACCTTTAAGACCATTCTAACCCTCTTCCTCCATACCTGTCTCCCCTTCCAAGGAACAAGTGAAGATTGGCATTTTCATTCATAAAATGAAAAGATAAAGAAAAAGAGTTCTTTTTATTTCTTAATTAACACATGCATGCAACAATTATAATACTCTCTAGATCAGATTCCATGCTCATTTAGTTTAAATCATCGCATGTGATAAATAGGATTAAGCTAGGTTTCTTTTGCAAGAAAAATGTGTCAATGAGTAGATAGAGGATTTCATGTCACTTTATAAGCATCTTCCAATTTAGTCTTTCATTCCTTAAAATAGGAAACATTCCTTTTCTTTCATTTAGGATCATTTTCGCTTCTCCAGTTTGTATTCAAACTTCTTCTAGTCAATAAAAAATGAAATTACATCTATTACATCTAGGCTACCATAAAAATTTCCCTAGTTGAATAGTGACAAGAGTAGACCATTACATGTATTGGTGTATACATCACTGTCACCTCCAAGTTTGTACAAACCCTGGATTGATGAAGTAAAGTTGGTAGCCCCGGGAGTTGTAGCATTCTTGCTACAATACTAGCGCTCATCACTTATTGGCGTTGTTTTTGGGGAGGTGTCTAAGTAGATGTGATTTCTGCTTTCTTTCTTTCCTTCCTTATTTCTTTCCATTCTGCAGCTAGTTCCATTCAACAAGTAGTTGCAGTTTGGTTTTGCTTTCTTTCCATTATGCAATTAGTTCCATTCAGCAAGTAGTTGCAATTTTGTTTTGTTTTCTTTCCATCCTGCAAGAAGTTCAAAAAAACCCTAAAGAGGAAAAACCAAAATCCTTTCACTCCTCGCAGGAGTAGAGACAATTTAGGGAATTTTTTCCCAAATACCCCCACAACATCAAAAAACCAACCTTCCCTCTTCTTCAGCTGTGAGCTAGAGGGCCCATTAGGCAAACAACCAGAGATTTTTGAAGAGCCTGTCGAGGAAGAAGAATAGACCATTCCACCAACTTACACCATGGTTGAAAATAGAAATGAAAGGGGAGACAGAGTTAGAGCTGAGGGTACTTTTCCCATCAGTGAAACTAAAGGGGATGCTAGGATGAAAAACATAATTCCCTCTTCTCTTCCTCACTTCCATTTCCTAACCTCATAAGACCCGAATACTTTTTTGTTTGAGCTTGATGTCATATGTAGAACTTATGATTACACCTCTGATGATCAGAAGTTGAAATTATTCGCATCCACTCTCAAATATGTAGCCTTGCACTGATTCATGGGTTTACCTGGGGACAGTATCACTACTTGGGCTAATATGCAACAAGCCTTCAACAATGAGTATAGGGACTAATGCAGGTCCAAAGATACCAAAGAGGAAATTTTTAGAATCACCTTGGGACATCATGAACGTTTAAAAGATTATGAGAAAATATTCCAGCTCAGCTACAAAACGGCTAGGTGCACCCTTGATCCTAAATTTCTTAAGCTAGTCCTTCTTAGGGGGATGAGGGAAGATCTCCTAGAAACCCTAAACTTGTTGTCAGGAGGGGACATATACCAGTTAACTTATGATGATATCAAGACAGTTTTCAGGAATCATTCTAGGGCAGCTAGAAAGAAGGATAGGGCTATTCAAGTTGTGGCCAGTTCATCCTCTTCCAACACATCCATAAAAAATGAAATTGGGAACATGTTGGAATACTTTAAGAGTGAAATGTTGCATACCCTTGCTCTACAAATGGACACCATGCAGATCAAGAGGAAGTAGGAGGAAGTAGAGAGAGCCTTAGCTATCTTCTGCCCTAGATGCACCAAGAGGTACCCTAGGAATGATTGTCCATCAAATCTCATAGAATTTTTCTCGGTATGTGAGGAAAACCACTCCATAGACAAGTGCCCTTCCCTACCTATATTAAAAGCTACGTATCAGAGAAATGAAGGGGTGACTAAACAACTCTACTACATCAACCAAAGGAGGCCTCAAGGACCTTGAACATAGTAGGAAGGCATGCAAGGGGCGTCCTATTCATATTACAACCCTAATCAGATACGTCCATTCCCCCTTGGTGCCATCCTTCTCATACTTTGTGGTCCACACCTTCTCCCTAGCCTTTTGCACCTCAATACCATTCCCAATCTACCAACCAACCATTTCAAACATATGCTCCTCCATAACCTTAGTGGAATGCACCATCCCAAGGGTGGAGGCCCCCATACAACCAAGCTCCAGCTCTATTGACTCCACCTCCATCTCAACCACATCTCCTACACCCTGCTCCACCTAGAAAACCTTAGATGCTTTCCCAACCAAATCCGAACCTGAACAACAAATAGACACAACATGTCAACAATGGAGAAACATCTTACCTTGCCTATGCTGTGGAAATTCATGAAATTAACCTTAGGTCTGGAAGAGTGTTTCCAGATAACAAACCTCCATCTCTACCTAAGGAGCGTGAAGAGGAAAAAGAGGAAAGTGTCCCTCAAGAAAATCCACCTCCTTTTCCTGAGAGATTAACCCATCCTGTCCAGCACACCCCAGAAGAGACTGAACTTCTGGGTGAGTTGAAAAATTTGTGTGTCAAAATCTCACTTCTCTAATATATCAAAGTTGTCCCCATCTACAACAAGTTAATAGAGGAGAAGTGTTTCAAACATACGGGAAGACGAAAGAAAGACACCCCTTCCATTAATGTCATTGGATAGTTGTCCGAATTAATGTTGGGGTAGGTAATTTTCCCAAAGTATCTAGATCTTGGAAGTCCTGTAGTAGATGTACACATCGATGGCACCATTTTCCCCCATACCTTGATCTATCTTAGGGCTGACATCAAATTTATACTAAGGATATTATGCTTAAAATGAATCTCCATGGATCATTAAGAAAGACCACAATAGTCTTGCAGCTTGCAGACAGATCCACAGGAGCTCCTAAGGGAATTTTGAGGATGTGATGGTCTCCATTGATTCATGGGAATACCCTTTTGACTTCTTATTTCTCCAACCTAATACCAAGTTCAACGATTATCGTCTCATCCTTGGGAGGCCATGGTTAGCCACTACCGATGCTTACATAAGTTGCAAGGATGGGAACATTACCATTAAAAATGGGAATCTGTCCAAGAAAGTGGTCTTGTACCCTCTTGTTCAACCATCTCCAGAGCATGAATTACCTTTATGGTTATAATAGGAGGAATAATATGAAGTCTACTATTCCCCAATCTATACCCTAGATGCTACTATAGGAGGGGGGCAACTTGATGAAGTTGACCTGAGTGAGCAAATCCTCCAGAATCAACCCCCCAACACCATGTCTCTTGAGGGGTTAGTAAAGGAAGCAAAATACAACCCTTGGATTGATCTATATTTAGCTGACTCAAGCCCTACTCATGTCAAGATGATAGAATTCAGCCCTGAAAGAGCATTGAAAAGGAACCCCCCTCTCTCTCTCTACACCAAGAAGAGGAGTTATGTGACATGTTGAGAAAACATTTGGATGCCTTTGCTTGGAGTTACAAGGAAATGAAGGGAGTACACCCTTCGGTTTGTACTCACAACATTACATCAAGGAATATTGCAAGTATATCCGCCAACCTCAGAGGAGAATAAACCCAACCCTCAAGGATATATTCAAAGAAGAACTGCAGAAGTTATTGGATGCAAAGTTCATTTACCCCATCTCAGAGAGTAAGTGGGTGTCTCCTCTAGTTTTGGTTCCAAAGAAAAATTGAAAGTGGAGGATCTGTGTGGATTACCAAGAGCTAAACAAAGACAAAAAAAAGGACCATTCCCCTCTACCTTTCATTGACCAAGTATTAGATGATTTAGTAGGAAAGAAGTTATTCTCTTTCCTGGATGGATTAAGTGGTTACAATCAAATCCATATCAACCTAGAAGACCAAGATAAAAACACCATCACCTATCCTTGGGGTACCTTTTCTTATAAGGTCCTTCCTTTTGTCTTATGTAATGCCCCTACCACTTTCCAGAGAGCAGTCCTAAGCATCTCTGCAGACTAGTCCATGACTCTATGGAAATTTATATGGATGATTTCACCCCCTATGGGTGCGATTTCCTAGAGGCTCTCTCTAACTTGGAAATGGTGTCAAACAAATGCATTGAAATGAACTTATCCCTTAGCCCCAAGAAGTGTGAATTCTTAATGACTGCAGAGACTATTCTAGGTCACTCAATATCTCAGGAAGGACTACAAGTAGACCCAAATAAGATAGCTATAATAAAGAGGGTCCCTACTCCTCAGAAGCAAAGGGATGTCAAAAGTTTCTTAGGATTAACCATATACTATAGGAGATTTATAAAACACTTTAGCAAGGTAGCCTCGCCCTTGTTTGGAATATTGGCCAAGGACGTTGAATGTTTATGGTGAGAAAGATGCAAAGAAGACCTAGAAACCCTAAAGGACAAGTTGACTACTGTACCTCTGAGGCCCAAATTCAGCTCTTCCTTTTCACATAAATGTTGATGCCTCTCAGAAAGCTATAAGAGCAGCTCTTGGACAGATAGATGACAAGCTACATTGTGCCATTTCCTTCATTAACAAAAATTTGTCCAAAGCCAAGTAAAATTACACAATGATTGAAAAAGAGCCCCTAGTTTTTGTCCATTAATTGAATAAATTTAGACATTACATTACTGGTTATGAGACATTTGTAGATATGTACCATGCTTCCATTAAATATTTGATGAACAAACCTGATGTGAATGCTAGAATTATTATATGGTTACTTTTGTTACAACAATTTGATCTGACTATTATTGATAAGCGTGGTAGAGAAAATGTAGTTGCATATTTTTTATCTAGATTGACTTTTCCTACAAGTGAGGAAGGAATGGTTGATGACCAGCTACCAGATGAGAATTTATTCACCATTTCAGTTCTATCTCCATGGTTTGCTGACATAGCCAACTACATAGTAGCTACACAATTCCCTCCAAATCTTTCCTCCAAGGAGAAGAGCATAATTATAAGGAAAAACACCCCATTCACTTGGATTGGGGGAAATTTCTTCAAGTTGGGCCCATATCAAATTCTAAGAAGATGTGGCAGGGAGGAGGAAGTTTCTAACATCCTTATGGCCTATCATGATGGGCCTTGTGGAGCTCACTTTGTAGCCAAAAGGACAACATTCAAGGTACTACAAGCTAGCTATTACTATCCCACTCTCCACCAGGATGCAAGAAGGTATACTAGCCAGTGTGATCGGTGCCGAAGGATGGTGAAACCTACTTCCAGGGATGAAATGCCTTTGCAAACTCAAGTGACTTTTGAGCCATTTGACAAGTCAGGCATGAATTTCATTGGGCCCATTATTCCTTCATCCAGACAGAAAAAGTACATCATTGTGTGCACTGTCTATTTAACGAAGTGGGCTAAAAACAAAGATGTCAAGGTAGCCACAGAAGAAAAAGTGCTTGAGTTCTTGAAGGAGAATGTGTTTTACAAGTTTGGATACAATAGAGAGATGGTCACTGATCAGGGTAGTCAATTCACCTCACACATGATTGAGAATATGTTTGGCCATCATAAGATCAAGCACAAAAAGTCCACTCCTTACCACCCTCATGTTAATGGATAAGTAGAAGTCACCAACAGAGAATTGGAAAGAATTCTAACCAAAGTGGTTAGCAGCAGCAGGAAGGATTGGGCAGGCATACTAGTGGAGGACACTTGGGCCTATGGTACAACATGGAAGACCACCACTGGCTTCACCCCTTATCATTTGGTCTATGGGAAGAAGACTCTGATGTCCATTGAATTTGAGTACAACACCTTAAGGATGGTAGCAATTGGATCTAGATGTCACAATTGAAAAGCAAGAGAGATTGCTCCAACTAAATGGGTTAGATGAATTCAGGCTGCAGGCCTTCCTGCACACAGAAGTGACTCAAGTACAAAGAAAAATATGGCATGACAAAAATATCAAAGACAATCTATTTCAAGAAGGTGATTGGGCCCTGCTGTATGACTCCTGGTACAAAGATTTCAAACGCAAGTTGATGCCCAGATGGTTGGGAACATATGTGATAGAAAAGTGCCATGATAATGGTTTTGTTCAAATAAGAACCGTTGATGAAGAAGGTATCCCTTTGCTTATCAATGGGTATAAGTTGAAAGTCTACAAAAATCCTTTGTCAATGAAGGAGTTCGTTAGTAGTATCAGCAAGGTGGTCATGGTGATTGAAGGAGTATTGGCTTCCACTTCACCAAGTTCTTGAGGTCTGTTTAAGTTTTGAAAAAAAAAATAAAGAGACCTAGGTGAAAACCTCCATGAGGCACCTGAGGCCCACTCTTCAGTTGAAAACCTCTGAGGCAGTTCAAGAGTGTTTAAAAAAAAGGGAAAAATAAATACCTCTGGGTGAAAACCTCTTTTGAGGGGCCCAGGGTAGGAAACCAAGATGAAAACCTCCTTTGAGGAAACCTGTTTGTCTTTCAAAAAAACAGAGAGAAAAAAGCACAAAAATAATGGTAAGGACCTCAAACCTGCCCACCCATAACACTTTTGGTTTTTCCACATTTTCAAGAAGATAATGGACACAGAGATCAGAGAGCAGCAAGCCCTACAAAACCCCATGTTTTTCTTCATCCATTTCATCTCCTCCATAATCCACATGTTCCTTCATCCATGCTCATCTCCAGCGACAGAAAAAAAAAATCAAATTTCAGGCAATTATGTGCTTTCTACAAGATTTCCTGTAATTACTACAGGAAGTCCTGAAAATCTACAGGAAAGGTAGTTTGATGGAGGAATTATGATGCAGGCCTATTTTTGGAAAAAAAAAGAAGGCCTTTGACTTCACCACATCTTAGCCAACACCCTTCATGACCATGTCACCCTTTGTGTCCATAAAAAAAAAATCAAGTTAGAAAAAACAAATCGAAGGGGCATGCCACCAGCATCCTACCTCACCTGCCACTCCATGGCCACACCTTCCACTCATTCCAATACCTATTCACCCTCCAAGCAAAGAAAGGAAACAAAAATTCAAAAAAAGGGCAGCTACAGGATTTCCTGTAGTAGTACTATAGGTAGCCCTATAGTAGCCTATTTTGAAGTAACAACGGGCTCCAGGCCTAACCTGCAACACCATGATTGAAAGAGGAGAAGTACAACTACAGGCACAATGAAACTTCTCCAGATCTCAACAACAATAGAGGAAGCCAACACCTGCACATCAACAAGAAGACAACCCATCAGCAAAATGGAATCAACAAAAAAAAGGTAGTCGCGAAGATGTACTTAAGTCATGAGCAGTACATCAGAACCACCCTCCAACATGCATCAACAAGGCAAAGGAATCCATACGTATTTCACCTCATCCATACTCCCTCATAAGTATCAATATGATTAAAACTGTAGGAATATGTAAAAAGTTGATTTTATAAGCGAGGGTGGCCAGTTAACTTGGCCACCTTTAGTCTGATAACAAAAAGTAAAGTGCTAGTCAACTGGACATGTGGCAAGGTTACATCAAAGGGAATAAATTAGAAAGGTGGTCAAGTTATAGTGAACATAAGTGGGTGATGATTACGAGGAAGGGTGGCATGTTAACTAGTAGTGGGACCAACGATCCAAAAGGAGAAATACGTACTTGGCTAGCTAGCACATCACTCAACGAAATCAACCATTAATAGAAATATTCCATATCTTTCATGAAAATTATTGTTCATTTCGAGATTTTGAGAGCTTAGATAACCTCGAGGAGACATCTAAAGGAAAATTTAGCCTTGGCCTACTTACCGTGAGAACCTATAGGAAACATAGAGAAACTACAAGAAACAGTGAGCACCTATAGGAAATATAGGAAAACTACACGAAACAGGGATGATTGTCAAAAATGTTGTAAGCGCGTGCCTAAGACTAGCAGTTCAAGAATTCTCATCACCAAAGCATTACAAAGAAAGGTAGGTTCCATATCCTTTGTGCTTTCATTTGTAAAGAGGAAAAGGAAAGAAATTGTCATTTCTTTAAAGTATTTACAGTGTGCATAGAGATAGATAGAATTTTGTAGAAGATGGTGTAGAGTAAACTCTAAACCCTCATCACCTAGAGAAACTCTTAAGCTACATCCAACCAAACCTTATACAATAGATTGACAATATTGAGGGCTTCATATTCCACAATCTTGGAAAAAAGGTCAACGGATTCTAGGATAGGAATTTTAGTAATGAGGGAAACAACATCGAAACTAACTAAGATGTGATTTTTATCCAAAATGAGGTGTTTGGTTTGGTCAATGAATTCATAGGAGTCTTTAATAAAGGAATAAGTTTGGTTGGAGGATGGATGAAGCTTCTGTAGAATTTCCACGAAATTCTAATATGTTGATAAGAACAATCTGAAAAACACTTTCTTTTCTTACAAACACAGAATTTCTCTACTTGATATGCAGTGGAATTATGAACATAAATAAAAGCACAAGCACACAATTAAAAAACACAGAATTGTCTAGGGATCCCAATTAGGAAAACCCTCTACTTGATTATTTAGAATTTATTGAAGAAAATTGAGCATTAGGTCTCTTACAATACAACTGTTTCAATCTGAAAACAACTTTGTTTTCCCTGCTTAATCTAAGCTTCAAACCTATGCAAGAATTCTAATCTTTTATTCTTTACCCAAGGAATTTGTCCTTCTCCAATTCCAACAAACCTTTCCTAGGCTTGTTCACCTTCTCTCGCAATCTCCACACGCAAACTTGTGCTTCCTATTGCTTGGTCTCACCAAGTCGTGCTCACCAAAACAATGATTAAACTTGTGCCTTTGTTGCTTCTTTTAAAGGCAATTCGAATGATTAAAATTAGTGAGTTTTATAATTAAAGAATTGAATTAGATATTTTCTAGTTAACAAAAATCAACATAACTAGTTAACTGGATCCTCCTAAAATTTACGAAGCTAAATCCACTTAATCTTTCAGTTCCCAATTTAACTCACACTAGAAAATCAAGAACTTGACTTTCAATTTCAACACACTAGTTAACTGCCTCAAACACTCCTAAGTTTTAGGGAAACTCCTAAATTTTAGGAACTCAACCATGCATAAAAGGGAACTCAACTTTGACTCCTTGAATTAAGGCACAAATAAAGGAATCACTTTTCTCACTAAATTAAAAAATCCCTCTTAGAGAGGAAGGTATTCCTTGAAGAACCTCGTCCACCTGGATTTGTCCCCAACACTACCAAGTTCTCCGTTGCGGAAATGCTCCCTTTGAACTAGAAGACTTCCCTAATTTCTTTTGCAAAACCTGCTTTAGAGACATGTTCTTTTCCACCATAATCTGTGATATCTGCTCCTCCTCATCATCATTCTGTTGGTCAGCCAAACTACCAACTAGATTAACCGAAAACTGAGATAGTAGTTGAGGCTCCATCTTGAGAGCTTTATCCTGCTCTCTCTCAACCGTCACTTCTCTAATATGTTCACTACTAGCCTTGCTGCTCAAAGTTTCACCTATCTCTACCTGCAGCTTCTAGAGAATCTTCACCCTCAGACTTATATTCTTCTTACATCCAAAAGCTAAGTGCTGGAAGTAAGCCTTACCTATGTTGAAGATGATATCATATCCCTTTTCCTCAAGAGTGGCTACCGAAACAAGATTCTACCTCAATCCTGGAACGTAAAGAACATATATAAGATGAAGAGAATTACCTGACTGCCTCTAAAATATGACAGTACCAACACCTCTAGGTACATACTGACCATCATCTCCTAGCTCAATCTGAAACTACATGTCCTTCTCCTTTAGGTGGATGAAACTCGCATTTTTCCCAGTCATATGGAAGGATGCTACTTGAACACATCTAGAAGGTCCTTTACCTCCTCTTTTGCTGAAAAATGAAACTTTACTACTTCATAATGCTTGCATCTCAAACTGTCAAATCTGCCACTATCGACCTCTCTTAGTTGGTCCAAGAAGACTGAACATAAGCTACTCAAACTGCCCACTAGCTGCTCTCCTTCTCCTTTTAGATAATCAGCTCTTAGGGACTTCCAAGTTTCCGACTAAAAATGTCCTCTTATACTCCAAAGGATCACATTCTTAGGGTCTTTTTCAAACAACCCTCTTATCAATGAGATTCCTCCCTAAATTCACTGAACTAGGGCTTCATCAAATTGCCTCCAAACAACCCATTAGCTTCTCAATGAAAATTGTACATAAGGTCTTCTATTACTACCCACTTATGACCACTTTGTTGCCTCAAATATGACTATCATATCACTCCATAATCAGCCTATTAACTATCACAAATATGCTCTTTCTTGACAACACTTATGGCATCCACCCAACCCTATCTTAGTCTCCAATTCTGGATGATTTAGGACTTTCTAGGCATCCCACTTGACTTTGATTTGTCATGTTAGGTATTGTACTCAAGGCACACATAAGACAACCCATTCAACACTACTTTAACCAAATCATAGTCCTTAGGTTTTATATCAGCGACCCATTGACTATCCTTTTGCCACTTCAAATTGAAAATCCTTAGGGCACATTTACATGTTGTCCACAACCCTCTCAAAGCTGAAATATGTGTGCTACTTGATTTTGTTCACTTCTCTAATACCATGTAGAATTTCCACGAAATTTTTATCTGCTGATAAGAAAAATATAAAAACACTTTCTTTCCTTACAAACATAGAATTTTTCTACTTGATTTGCAGCGGAATTAGGAACATAAATAAAAGAACAATCACACAATTAAAAAACATAGAATTGTCTAGGGAAACCAATTAGGAAAACCCTCTACTTGATTATTGTGAATTTATTGAAGAAAAATGATCATTAAATATCTTCCAATACAACTATTTCAATCTGAAAAAAACCTTGTTTTCCCTGCTTAATCTAATCTTGAAACCTATGCAAGAATTCTAATATTAGCTTCTTTACCCAAGGAATTCCTCCTTCTCCAATTCTAAAAAACCTTTCCTAGGCTTGTTCATCTTCTCTCACAAGATCCATGCACAAACTTGTGCTTCCTATTTCTTGGTCTCACCAACTCATGGTCACCAAAACAATGATTAAACTTGTGCCTTCATTCCTTGTTTTAAAGGCAATTCAAATGATTAAAATTAGTGATTTTTCTAATTAAGGACTTGAAACAAATATTTTCTAGTTAACAAAAGTCAACATAACTAGTTAACAGGATCCTCCTAAACTTTAGGAGGCTAACTCCACTTAATCTTTTAGTTCCGAATTTAACTCACACGAGAAAATCAAGAACTTGACTTTCAATTTCAACACATCTGTTAATTACCTCAAACACTCTTAATTTTTAGGGAAACTCCTAAATTTTAAGAACTCGACCATGCATAAAAAGAAACTTGACTTTGACTCCTTGAATTAAGGCACAAATATAGGAATCACTTTTGTCACTAAATTCAACAGCTTCTTGGTAAGGAAATAGGAAAGGGTGTGGGTCATACCACTAATAACACTAACCATCGGTCTAAGGGGAATATATTTTTTTTGGATTTTAAGTTGAACATTGATTTGGGGGGTGATTAGGTTAAGGAGAATGAGAATATTTTGGATTGAAGGATCTATGAATGATGATTTTATGGCTTTAGTGACATTGTTGGTGTGAAAATTTCATCTATCACAACAATTGAAAATTATTTTTCCAATTGTTAACATATTTAACAATTTATCTATTGTCTTCTACGACAAATATCAAATAATTCACACTATGATTTTCAAAAATAAACTGTGGAAGAAATTATGTGTTTGAAACTGAGAAAATACTAGCACACACACATATAAAATTTACACAATTATTTTTGGACAAAATTCCTTGGAAAAACCCAATGCGGGAAAATTGGTGCAAAAGATTAGGGTTCTATTATTATGTAATAGTGAAATCTGAGTATAATAATATGGATGCTAAAACTGGATATCCTACAGATAAAAATACTGGAAAAAAATCTAGTGAGAAATTTTCCTAACCCATAGGCACATTCAACACTAAAGGTTGGCCTCTGAAACCCTCTACATATGCCCTATGTCACCCTCTGTGTGGGATATGTGCAGGAAGAAATTCGTATGGCCTTGATGATCCTGGTGGCCCTAGAGATGCTCAGAGGTCAAAAAGAGCTTGAAATAGCTCAAAATTCAAAGTTGTCATATTGATGTGAAACTAGGACACGATCATAGTGCTCGTCACCCTGACTCCAACTGTGTGAATGACACTCCAATCCAAGTTTGTATGAGGGAGATAGAGCTAGTCAAATTTTTTGTCAAACCCAGCCAGGTGGCAGGCTTAAGGAGACAACAAATTGGTCAAGACCTAGCACACAAAATCCAGCCCTCGGAATAGGAAAAATTTTCAAACAATTAATTTGTCCAGTGACCCTTATTTTTGTAAAAAAAAAAAAAAATTGTTTAAAAAGGGGGACAAGTAGGGCTCGTTGGACCCGCCCACCCCCACTGGTTGCATTAAATATAAAACTGGTGGAATGGGTGGCAGGCGGCCAATCCCTGCCACCCCCATCCATTCAACATATTTGTTGTCACTCACTGCAAAATTGTTAGAATGGTGCGAAATAATGTCAAAAGAGTGAAAAAGAGAAGAGAAGTTTGCAGTAATCTTCCGTGATGCAAAAGGACTCAAAACCTACTTTATACCCTTTCCATTGGAAAGTTCTTTGAACAATATTTCCAATGATATGCGAAAGTCCAAAAATGGACTCCTAGATAAAAATATATGGTATGCCGAAGTTTCAAGGGTTGAAACCTTAGGAAAGAAGGAATATCGGAGATTGCAAATCGGAGGTCCAGAAATATTGGTGATCGCATATTGGAGGTGATGCATATCAGTGCATCGCATATCGGAGAATTGACACATCGAAAGTTCATTGAATTAAAGAATTGTAACTTCTTAAGGTGACAACCTTTAAAAAGTTTTGATATGCATAATGTGTCAATATGTTAAAAATTGCTGAGGAATGCTGATAAAGATTAACAAAGGATTTCATCGCAAAACCAAAGGTGGATGGGCCCTTTTCTCTCTCCTCTAGTGGGACACGTAGAAGCATATGACTGGTTCCAATAAGCTACATGTGGAAGCATATGATTGGTTGTAATAAAGCTACAGGGGTATCTGACGTCAGTATCACGTGGCGGTACGACACGACACATAGCACACAGTTTTGGCATTTTGAGGGGGATAAGGGGAAAAATTTGGGTGACACATTGCACCACTCACGAGATTACACATAGAGTGATGACATCATATCGAAGGTCGGTATATCAGAGGTTGAGGATATCGACACTTTATAACAGCTAGCAATTGGAAAATTCTGATAAGGGGAATCCAACATTGAGCTAGCACATGCTCAAGAAGAACTTAAAGAACCAAGGGTGCTAAACACTTAACAAAGGAACAATTGTCCTTGGTAGGAGCAAAACACCCTAGCACATTAATGATAAGAGGAAGGTCACAGGTACTGGTCCTATGATGAGAAGCACCATGAGGGCTAAGAAGAAATAGCTTGACATATCAAAGAATTAGAATATCAGAACACAACACCATTGTGGAGTAACAATGTGGAATTTCTCTTATAGCATAGTACAGAGCATTAAAGGCATATGGGTTGGTAACTAGGAGAATTAAATCCAAGAACAAAGGATTTGGTCTCAAGAGTAATGGCGATTGTCAAATATCATTGGGTCAAGGCAACAAGGACCACGATCTTTAGGAAAGAGTGTTGGGTCTGCCTTAAGGTGAGACAAGCCATCTCTGTGCTCTAATACATGTCTTCAATGAGTTAAATGGAGGTATGAGACTAATGAAGTAGTGTGCAGGTCACCTGAGAATTAATTTCTCAACATGGAGCTCCACGCAGTCAGGAAATGAAGGACTACAAGGTCGATCTATGTTTCTACACTATGACAAGAAACTGACAGGTGAGCACTCCTAGCACTGGAAAGTGGTGAATTAAAGCAGTTAAGATGAAAATGACAGGTGAACCAAATGAGTAACTAAGGAGGAACATCATGGCAAAGACATGGCTTGATCAGAGGCAATCACAAGAATGACGTGGAGATACTTTCCTTAACCACCATTTAGTTTTTCTTATTTATATTATTCTGTAATTTTTGCATTTTCAAGAAAGGAATTGAATCCTTTGTAATGATTTGTGTAGCAGAACCTTCACACACCGATACAACTAGTTGATCAGAAAACTGGAGCTCGACTGAGATATTTTGTAACTATTTTTCAGGGTCCCCTTCTCCTTATAAAAAGAGGGAAGACACACTTAAAGGGGGTTTAGAATTTTTTGGAAAAAACTCTTGGAAAGGACCTTTTATTGGTTTCATGAAGGTACTATTATGAATCTCGATGTATAGACATTTCTTGGAAAATTAATGCGAGATTTTTGGTGATTCCAACTTATTGGATTGCAGTATGTTCATCTCCATTTGTTTTTCCATATATTTTAAATATTCTTCCCATATTTCATGTCACGTAGTAGCTAAATATATTTCTCAATAGATGTAAATTCATTTCGATCAAGTTATTGATGGGAAATGCCTGTATTGATGTGCAAATTAAGTATTTAAAAAGTGCTCCATGCATCTTAGCATTCCATAAACAATTTCTTTGACTCGTTTCTCTTTAAGTCCATATTTATAGAATTCTTAAAGTTTAATCCCTGCATGATGGATTTCTCCTCTACTCTCTTCTACAATTACATCTGTCTTAACAACTGATTTGTTGCAAGCTCTTAATCTGATTTCAAAGCAATGCAGAATACAAAAGAAGATGAGCTCAAAATAATAAGATATAATTTGCCTGCAAGTCTTATATAGCAGCTCCATCTCAAACAATCATATATTTGCCCCAACTTCTAGTTCTTTCCCACTTCCACTTTAATCTATATTTTAGATTTTATTTTATATTCATATCCACCAACATGGCCAGTGCTCTGCGATTCTGAATTTGTTTAAAAAATCGCAAATATTCCGAGTGATTACGGTCGATGGCGATTACATGGAAGCAGTTCTAAAAGATTTCCAAACCAAAACCTTCATATTGCATTTTTAAATGGAAATATTTTATAGGGACATGAGATACTTTAATATTTACTGTTTTTCTAATATATAATGTACATAGCTATGCATAGTCAGTTAATTACCAAACTCGTTTCGAACATGCTTGAACAGGATTACAGAACAGAAGCAAAAGCAAGAAACCTGGCCTGGCGCTCCTCCTCCTGCAGAAAAATCCGCCATGCCCGGCCCTCCCCATCCTCTTGGCCCTCCTCCTGCAGAAAAAGCTCGTGCAGCACAGGACGAACTAGCTAGGTAGACGGACGGGCTGGGTTGGGCTGGGTTTAATTAATTTTTGAACTAATAACTGTTTTTTAATGTTTTCTTTGGACGACAGAGAATTGTTGAATCGTTTAACAATAGATCTAACGGTTAAGATTAGGACAGGAAGACATTTAGGGGAGTTCATTTCAAAGGGAAACACCTTACGGCGTAAATATAAAAGCATATTTATAAATAAAAGGGTAAGTATTTTAATTTACCATTATAATTAAATCTCTAAATTGTATTATTTTATGTAAATTAAAAATATGATTAATAAAATTATTATATAATATTTTTTTATTTTTTATTTTTATTTATTTATTTATGTATTTTTTTTTTCACGTTGTTGTTATATTCATTTGGTATTGAATTTATTCGAAGTAGCGTGAGAGTAGTTGTGGTAAGAGCCTCACGTGTAAACTTCTCTTTTAAGAATCTGGTTATATGAGATGGAGGTTTTGGTTTAAGCCATCAGATGCAAGCACTTCATTGATCAACTTTGGCTCAAGTTGTGTGGATATAAACAAAGACGATACCTCCCTAAGGCAGTCGAGGCTCTGAAATACGAAGTAAAATCAAACAAAATTGAGAGCTACATCTAGTATGTGAAGGATTACACCTTAATATGCAAGTTCATTGATATGTGGCCAGTGGAGAGAGCATTGGTTGGATGGACCCAACAAAATGGTAGCTAAAGGAAAACTTTGATCTTGAGCTTGGAGCAAAGGGTTTCATTATAGTAGGATGTTCAGTTAAAATTTAAAAAACAAACTGAATGAGAAAGGTTTGCCATCCTTTGTTCGAACACAATATCAAACCAAAAAAGTGGGATCAATTTAAGGCATTGATGAAACTAGGTTTCTTATCATTTGTCACCAACTGCTCCTACAAAATCCAAATTTGTCCCCAAATTATCCCTGTTAATTTTCTTAATTTATGCAATTGCCTATACGATAGATCATAGCATAAAATAACCAATGTGTACATTTAAGAACCCTTTGAATATAGTATTCATTTGTACATCATAAGCACATTTCGAATATTATGGAAGTCTCACTTCTGTGATACTAAATGCAGCGTGTACATCATCTGAATTCTTGTTCATCCCAGGGCTCTGCGGGAGGGTAGTAATCTTTCTTAAACCACTCATCTTCATAAATCTATGCTATTGTTATCCGCTGCAAGAGGCAGTCACATTTGATTTTTTCATGAATTTTGAAGTATGGAATAAATCCAAACGAGTTGCAATCCAGATATTGCAATATCGTTTTAGAAATAATTTATAACTTACACTCTGTGGTCTTGGATCCAAAATCCTTGTGATTAGATTCCTGACCCCATGAGAGAACCATGAAGGGAAGGAAAACTCCACTTTGAAAATCTATGACCCAATAAAAACTCTACCATCAGCTGAAGCAACCAAAAAGTGTTGTGAAGTAAAATATGATTAACTTAAAAGCAAGATTACAAGATTGATTTTTCCTGTGCATCAATATCTGAGACAAAGAGCCAGGACTGTTACCAGTTTCCCCTTACGGGCAATAGAAATTTCAGGGTTCCCTATTTTTTTCTATTTGACACACTCAAGAGTTTTGCAACAGAATTTTTGAGGTTCAACATAAAGTTGAAAGTCATTTTGAGTATACCTTACGATATTGTTAAATTTGATTAGAACCTTCAAAGGGACAGAAACCTGCAAGAAGTTCAAAGAGAATGACCCCACAAGACCAAATGTCTGCTGCCCTTCCATCGTACTTCTGACTAACAATTACCTGCCAACCATAACCAATATGCTAGATTGATAAAGGAAAAAGACATGTGGTGTAATTTCCATACTATCTCTAACAAATCCTAGATGAAGAGTTTGATTTGTATACCTCAGGGGCAATATAATTTGGGGAGCCACAATATGTAGAAAGTGTAGGATCTGTCTGCACAAAGTGTGTATAGACACAACATTAGGATTTAACAGCAGTTAACATAAGAAAAGGGGATATGATTACATTATTAATTTAGAAATTCCTTGTCAGAATTTTGGAAATGGGTTTGTGATCAAATGTTAATTTGATGCCTTTCCTAACCACAGCTCTCAGAATCCATTCTGAACTGAGAAGACATAAATGAAATGAAATCAAATCAATCTCCAGTACGAGTAATAATAGGATGAATGCCTAGGGCATCCCTTCCATAAAAGATAAACAGAGACCTGTTGATGTTGCTTTTATGCCTGGACCGAATTTTTCTATCTAAATCTGAATTGAAGTTTTGAGTTGCATATCAACTCGTCGCTCTTTTGCCCCATGTGATAAGCATACTATTCTCTGTGTTTTTTAGTTACAGGTAGTTTAGGTGGGTGAACAGGGTTTCTGGTAGTTTAAATAGGTGACTGTGATTTTGAAACGTTAAATCTTTAAGAACTCATGGTCGGTACAAAAGCATTATGCAAATACAATACCTGGTGCAAGATACTCAGTCCAAAATCAGACACCTTCATATTGGCTTTCCCATCCAGGAGCAGGTTTTGAGGCTGCTCACCAAATTCGAAACCAATTTAACATTAAATTGTATCTTAGCACAGAGCATTATCAAGTAAAATTACATAAGCTCTCATTGGGTTCATATACAAAGAGCAATTTTCATAAATATTGAAAGTCAAACTGCATACCTTGAGGTCTCTTTGGTATACATTTCTACCATGACAATAATCTACAGCATCTATAAGCTGATGAAAATATTTCCTGGCCTCTTCTTCAGTTATTTTCTGAAGATAAGCCTGTACAAAAGCTAGCAAATCATAATGATATTTTTGATCTCCATATTAACCATTGTATTATTTCTATAAGGTGGTCAAGTTTATGTATCTCAACTTTCCTAAAAGTGTAGTCTAAATGTTCTAATTTTAGAACTTTCACTAGAATAATTCCCAGTTAGATTTTGGCGGAAATCTATTCAGAAAATTATTGGAATTGTAGATTTGAATTTTTGAATCTGTGCAATTTGAATGTTCCAGAGATTTTTCATGTTGCTGAATCCATTTATTTATTCCAAAATGTAATTTAGACTCATCTTTTCTGAAATTCGTATGATAACAATAAACAACTATGTCTAACAACACTATCAGTTGAAAAAATAGAGAAATATTTATGTCATAGAAATAATTCCAAGATGCACAAATTTGTTGAGTCTTTGCAATTTGAGTGTTCAAGGAGTTTTCAAGGTGTTGAATACATTTATGCATTCAAAAATGTAATTTAAGCAACAAAAAATTGTGATATCACCAACAATTATATAGCTGGATTCCAAAAATGGTTGACAGAATAGTTCAAGATACAACGTTTAAACTTATCATCTCTAAAATGCCATATGATAACAATAAACAACTATGTCTAACAACACTGTTAGTTGACAAAATAGAGAGGTATTTATGTCATAGAAATAACTCCAAAATGCAGAGAGTTTAGGCATATTTGACTCAGGGATGGGCAATTTAGATGGGCATAATGTGAAAGGCATGTTGTAGAATACTGCTAGTGAGAACTCTTTTCAAATTTTTTGCACGAAGAGAGAGAAAGGCTGAGCAATCAGCATAATCACACCACAACCAAACTATGTTAGTAAAAGAAACCACTCACTTACAGAAATTACATTACTTATGTACAAACAAAAACGATCAGTGAACTTTGTTGGTCTGAAATTAGTTGCAGCGCACAAAATGAGAGGACCTCGGCCATGATAACAACTCACAATTTTGTGAGACAGGGCACCCCCTGTTACATATTCCATGACTAGATAAACCTTCTTCTTGCTGGCTATAACCTACATTTTACCATTAAAACCAATGATCAGAATCTCAATTTGCACCCCATGTCATTATTCCATAAGTATTATATTGATCCTCAATAATGAATTCTAGAGAATTCAAAATTTTGTTTTCTTGTTCAACCAACGTTTAGAAACGACCTGTTTAGAAAAGTTTTTGTTTGGAAAAGTTTGCTATTCCATGGAGTCATTTCAATTTTAGAGTATCGGAATATCAATCCACATGCAGAACATGGTCTTACCCAACATGAAATGGGGGTGTACCTCAGTACTAAAGGAGCCCAACGGCAGGGGGCGGGACCTAGATTTGTTTCACATCCTGTTAAATTTTTAACACACAAACAAAAACAACATGAGCCCTAATGCCAAAGGATAATTCTGGCAATGTGACACTATATTCTCCATCTGCTGCAGAACATCCAGCTTATAAGAATCCCCTATGACACACTTAAACAGACCCAAATTTCATAAAGGGTAGTAAGAAAAGAAAAACCAGCATGTCTTGCAGTAATCGAATCACAGACATTAAAATCAACCCCAGACCAAGGTACTTATTTTTCTTCTCTAATCTTGCTGCATAGTTCTTTGTCTCTGTTCACTTTTAGATCCACGTTGTATTCTTATGTCCTGATACAAGGCCAATGCCTCAACTATCTGCGAACCTTCCTGGAACCGCAAATACCAAATCTTTTCACATGGGCAGTGCTTCAAATGAAAAGAAAAAATCAGCGTTTTCTCAACTTGGTCTGTACGTCAGCCACATTTGACCCATCTGCCTCTCCTTTTGATAAAAAAAGCCCACTGTTTATCTTGATCTTGCCATTAATAAACAATTCTAGATCTACTCTCCTGTGCTCAGTCATAGAGAAACAACACAAGCCCATGGCCTGCAAGGCTTGCGAATGCCTGATATCTGCATTGCCAGAAAAACAAGAAAAAGCAGGAAAATTGTACTTTCGGCCCTTGTACTGCCCGTCACTCACTGATCTTCAATGTACTCGATCGCAGGGGAAATATTGAAAAGAAATCCACATTGGGGTTTGGGAACTGAGGGTCTTAAATAGACAGGTAGTCGAGAATGCGTGGCCCTCCCCATCCTCCTGGCCCCCCTCGTGCAGAAAAAGCTCGTGCAGCACAGGACGGATTGGCTAGCTAGAGAGACGGGCTGCGCTAGATTTTTAACTAATAAAATGGATTTTTGGACGTTAAAGAATTGTTGAATCGTCTAACAATAGATCTAACGGTTAATATGAGGACAGGAAAACATTTAAGGAGTTCATTTCAGAGAAAAACACCTTACGGCATAAAAATATACAATAACGATGTGAAAGAAAAATACTAGACTTGTTTATATTCTCGTCGTTATATTGACAGTATTAATATTTCAAACAAAAGAATTATTGAATATTATGTGGCCCATTATGTTCGATTTCATTGGTTTTCTGGCTGGACATTTGAAATAATCGTAGTTCTATTGTGTCAAGAGTGACTCTCACCTACTCTTATTTTAATTAAGAGTGAAGTCTTACTCACGCCTACTCTTACTTTCTGATTCTAAAATCAGACTTTTGTAAGTGTTACTCTCGCGTACTCTTACTTTTCAACTCTCGCTCTAAAATTCTTTAGACTTTTGAAATTGTGGAAAGGTGAGAAGATTCATTTGCATAAAGTACGGCTGCTTTAAAGATAAAAGTAATGTGCAAGTCAAACCTTCATTAACGTTTCAATAATTGATTTCATCTTGTATGGTCATTACTGGATTGTGGTTCATCTAGAAATCTCAAACCCCACAATCAACTATTCCCCCAACATGAAAGTCGATTAGTAACTTTACAGCTGGACCCTCCAATTACCCAACGTCAAGATCAAAGTCAATTATTAATTTTACAGCTGGACTCTCTAATAACCCGACGTCATCCTCTTAGGTGTCGATAAATGGTAGCTTTCCCTCCGAGGGGAGCCTTCAAGTCGGAAAGACATCTCTTTCCGTTAATTTTTACTTCTTCTTCTTTCTTATATTCATGACCTGCCCGTCTGTTTTGTTTTTACTCTAATTTTTAGCAATTCTATTCCATTCTATTCTATTTTACTCTAATTTTTAGCAATTCTATTATGTTTTTGCGGGAAGAGGCATTGAGATGTCCCAAACTAGTTTTCTCAATCATGTGGATGAGTGAGGGATTGAAATAAATTCCGGAAAATTTTTTTGTCAACCCCACCTCTGTGAGGATATCGGAATTTCGTTGCACACCCATATTGTCATTGCGAAAATCATTGTGGCAATTGACACAGCTTGAATTTCTCTTATTTCTCTTTTTCAGTTTCATTGAGATTGCAGATAAATATAAAGAGATAGGTAATCTTTCATATCTTCAGTTTCTGCATCTGGTCTTTTTCTAAAAATATAGAATCATTGCCTTCCCGAATGGGAGAACTTCAAAATCTGAAGCATCTCAATCTTCAGGGTGGTAAGAATAAGAATGCTTCAATACTGTGAGATTGTGCTTAAATAATTTTTGTATCTTAACTCTTGTACAGGGATATAGTCATATTTTTTTAATAATATTTAAAAATAATATTTTTTAATTAATACTATGAGATTGTGGCTTAAATACTCTTTTTTTAATTATTGTATTCTGAACTTCTTGGTTAAAGCATATAGTCATTATTTTTTAATAATATTTTTAAATAATATTTTTTTAATAATTACTACTGAGATTGTTGGCTTAATACTATTTTTTAATTATAATTTGAAAATAAATAAATATTATTTTAGGGTTTTTAGCTTACCATAAGTGTCATTTTCTGTTTTTATCGCTTTTACCTGATTTCTTTCCTCATTGGAATATAATTTAGAATTATATTATTTAATTTATTTTTAATATAAATTTTAGTTCAATAATAACTTTTTCATTTTCAAAATGAGTGTGTTTTATATCCATTTATTAGATTTGATGTCGTTTTTTGTACCATTGGCTTTTCTTATGGGCAATGTTTTTTACATTCCATTTTACCTTTTGAATTTTCAAGATCAGGAGTTACCAATTTAATTTTAGGTATGATTTAGATGGTAAAAATATATAAGTTGATTATCTATATTATGAAATATAGATTTTTAAAATCAAAACAAATTTAAATAATATGTAAAAATACTTATAGGATAGGAAATAAATATTATTTTTTCAATAAGTATAAAATTGTAGAGTTAATTTTATTTCAATCCAAAATTTCTAGAAAAATATTCTTCCCAATTAAGACATGTGTAATTTTTGTGATGCAGGAGCATCTAACTCAGGCACCATGACCGAGTGTTAGTCTCTGCTAGGTTGAAAAGTTGAGTTAACATTTTATTTGTCTTTTATGTTAGTTTGTCAGAATAGGAGGTAGCATTTTTATTTTTATCTTAATCTCTAGATTAATCAAAGGTAGTTTGATCAGTTAGGGTTATTTTACTTGTTTGTTTCTAATAAACCATGGATTAATAATTGTCCTGTTATTCTAAAAGGAAAAGACAAATGTGTCTAAAAGGAAAATCTTGTCATAAGGACAGAACCAAATGATTAATAGCCATGTAACTGTAAACTCTACAACTGAAAAGTAACTGTATAGTTTCATTAACTGAACAAGAAACACATAAATGTAACATCGAAAGTCATGTAAAGGGTTTAGCACTTCTTGCACTCGAATAATATCAATAACATAGAAATCAATTCAGTCCATCTGTATGTCCTACTGTATTTTTATTGTGCTTTCTAATTAATGAGCATTTGAATAGACAACCTACCATATGCAGATCATTGTGTTTAATTCTTTTTATTTTTCCTAAGAAAAAGAAACAGTCCTAAGACAGAAAAGGAGTGACACAAACAAATTCC
The DNA here is from genome assembly GCA_000404065.3 of Pinus taeda. Taxonomy (NCBI): domain Eukaryota; kingdom Viridiplantae; phylum Streptophyta; class Pinopsida; order Pinales; family Pinaceae; genus Pinus; species Pinus taeda. Next base: position 28,242 of record APFE031087388.1, read on the forward strand.
AGTACGGGCCAAGCATCCACAGGCCAGACGAAATTTCCTATGATTCTTTTAAATTGGCTGTCAAACAAATTACCAGAGCACCTACGGCGTTCTCGCATGTCCGTATGAAACATCACAAGCAAACCGAAAAACAATAATTGCAGTCCAGGCGGAGAATCTGGAGTAAACTAAAAGAACGACAACATAATTACATAAATGACATTCAGGTAACCGAACCAATTTTCTTTCCTGAAGTTTTTATTTTTCAAAATTGCAAAAACAAGTATATAGCAATACATAGTAGCACTGGAAGATAAAGCTGAGACAAGCGTAAAGCCAGTGGACGACAAACCCTAGGTGAGGGTTCCGAAAACCATTTCATATATAGCCATAGACGCACAAGCCCATGCACGACAAACCCTAGGTGAGGGTTTTGAAAAAAAAAATCGTTCATACACAGGAATTACAGTAAAAAAAATCACCCGATAGTGGAAGCCCAAACCACCAATACGACAGCACATTACTCACAGCGAGAGCCAATTGACAAGCACCGAGGATGACAAACCCTCACGACCAGAAGCCTTAATTTAAAAACAGAACGAGGACTGAAAGAAATTCATGAGACAAAGGCTACCAGACAAGACCGAAACATTCATTGCGAGACCTCCAAATTCAAACCCTCAACACCTGCACAGAAAATGACACACAAGTGTTAGAATCACATTGTCACAAAAGCGAAATTATAGAACTTGAAAAGAAGTAAATAACGGAAGTTGTATTTAATTTACCTGAGGAATTGCAGTGAGAGCCAAGGACAAACTTTCCACCCACGGGTTTCGACCAACTGCGGAGACCAAGGAGCAAACAAGGTTAGAAGCTGAGGAAAGAAAAGCACAAATTGAATCAAGGAAAGAGGGCTACCTGCATTTGAAGCCGAGGACGGAAGGACACCATCGATTTGAGCCTGGATGCAAGCCAACCACTGAGTTTCCAACAACAACATGAAATACCAACACGTAGCTCGGAACACGATGGCCTGTTGATCCAATAGAAAGAAAACAAACAATAACAGAGAACCACTTACCCAGGCGACGACAGGAAAAACCATAACTTCCCAACGAACTAGGCTAGAGAACAACCATGTATACATAAAGGAACCAGTATAGAAATCACCAAGAGGCACGCCCAGAAGTTGCAGCAAAGCTGCATACTCAAACTCGCAGAGCACAACAGAACAAACCCTCGGCAAGCCCAACGACAGATGGCCAAGTGAAAAACGAACAAAGAGTTTTGGCATAGCAAGGAGCGGGAAAAACGTGACCCGAGGCAAGTACTCAGACTTAATTGTGTAATTGAATGCCACCTAACGCAATTCCAAAATATTTCATGGTGTACTCCTCACACATGTAATCACAACCAAATATCTACCCAATCATATAATCCCCAAACAATCATTTTAATTGCCTAAAGTCCGACCAGTGTTGGGCTGGTCCCATCATAGTGGTATCAGAGTAGGTGAAATTGATTGAAGAAATGGAGAGAGGAAGGAGAGGTCGTGGCAGAGGTGCTCGAAGAATAGCAGAGGAAGGACTAAGAGAGGAGATCAGAATTCTTACTGCCCATTTGGAGGCAGTAGAGGCAAGGAGAAGAAGAGACCCAAAGGTAGGCGATGATAGCGAAGAGGAAACTGAAGCAACAATAGATGGACCGGAAGGCGAGACCCTAGAAGTGAGATTTTTGAGGTCTGTTTTAGTGGCAAGCAGTAAACCTAAACCAGAACTCCCAACCTATGACGAGAGCCTATCCATAGAGGTTTTATTGGATTGGATTAACGAGATGGATAAGTATTTCAAGTGTGAGGAAGTCAGCTAAGACCGCAGAGTTAGGTTCGCTGCGACTAAATTGAAGGGACACGCAGCCCTGTGGTAGGATTGTGTCTAGATGGAGAGAAAGCGATTGAACAAGTTGTCGATTAAAACTTGGTCAAGGATGGTGGCCAAGTTGAAGGGTAGATTTATGCCGAAAGACTATCAGATTTCACTACACATGGAAGTGCAAAATCTGAAATAGAAAGGAATGACGGTAAGGGAATACATGGAGGGGTTCTATCGAGTGAACTTAAGAGCCGGATATATGGAGGATATCGCGGAAAGGACAACTAGGTACGTAAATGGTTTAAGACTAGAAATTTTAGATGAAATTAGTATTTTATCTCTGAAGAACACTAAAGAAGCATATCATAGTGCGATGAAAGCTGAAGAGAAAATTACTAGAAGGCAGAATGCCTGGAGAGGATGAGTAGGCAAGGGAAAAAGTCAGTCATATGGCAGAGGGTGGACTACTAGTAGTAATGAGGAAGGCAGCAGTTCCATAGGTTCCGGATCAGCAGACAGAGGTGATAATGCGAGAGGCGGTAGGTCATCCTAGCGAGGCAGGGGAAATGGCTGAGGAAGAGGGGTTGGTTATCAATGTTATAGGTGTCATAAATGGGGACATAGATCATTTGAATGTCCAAAGGAAAATCAAGCTGGACAAAGGGGTTCATATGTTGCACAACCAGAGGAAGCAGCGACACATTCCCAAGAAGCAGAAAATGCTCCAGAGACAGGGGAAGCGTGGGTGCTGAACAAGGTGTTGTTAAAACTAGCCAAGGAGGTCACCGAACAAACACATCAGAAGGCTTTGTTTAGAACAGTTTGTAAGTCACGTGGTAAGTGTTGTAAGTTAATTATTGACAGCGGTAGTACGGATAACTTGGTGTCCACAAAGATGTTGGAAAAGTTGGAATTTAAGTGCTTGAAACATCCCACCCCTTACAAAGTCTCATGGCTGCAAAAAGGCCATCAGTTGTTGGTGGATGAACAGTGCAAGGTGGAGTTTCAAATAGGCAGATATAAGGATAAAGTCGTTTGTGACATCATGTCGATGGATGTATGTCACATACTTCTAGGCATGCCTTGGCATTACAACAGGAAGGTGGTACATGATGGATTGACGAACTATTATAAGTTTGTCAAGGATGGAATCAAGCATACACTTGTGCCCATCAAAGAGGAAGGGACAACAGGGACAAGTGAACCAAGAACATTGTTGGTTAGCAGAAAATAGTTTCTGAAACAAGTTGAGGACAGTGAGATGGGTTATGCAGTTGTAAAGAGAGAAAAAACAGTGTTGCTTCATATAGAGGTATCAGATTTACCTACAGAAATCTAGCAAATGTTGTAGGAATTTACGAATATAGTGGTGGATGACTTGCTAGATAAATTACCCCCGAAAAGAAGCATAAGTCATCATATTGACTTCATACCTAGAGCTAGTTTTCCGAACAAATAAGCATACCAAATGAGCCCCAAGGACAATGAAGAGATTAGGAAGCAGGTGCAAGAACTGCTAGACAAAGGATTGATAAGGGAAAGTTTGAGCCCTTGTACAGTCCCAATGGTTCTCACTCCCAAGAAGGGAGGAGAGTGGCGGATGTGCACAGACTCGAGGGCCATCAACAAAATCACCATCAGGTACAGGTTTCCACTACCACAAATGAATGACATGATGGATTGTTTAAGTGGGGTATATTTCTCTAAGATAGACTTGAAGAGTGGGTATCATCAGATCCAAATACGAGAGGGGGATGAATGGAAGACAACCTTTAAGATGAATGAGGGACTGTATGAATGGCTGGTCATGCCATTTGGACTAAGCAATGCACCCAGTACATTTATGAGGCTAATGAATGAGATTCTGAAGGAGTACATCGGAAAATTTGTGATAGTGTACCTGGACGACATACTAATTTTTAGCAGGACAAGGGAGGAGAACCTTCAACACGTTCGGAAAGTGCTGGAAAAATTACAGCAGAATAAACCGCTAATAAATTTGAAGAAATGTATTTTTCTGTAAAAGGAATTGATTTATTTGGGCTTTGTAATAGCAAAAAATGAACTGAAGATGGATCCAGAGAAGGTTGCGGTGATAATTAATTGGCCATCTCCGAAAAATTTATTTGAGGTACATAGCTTTCATGGACTAGCGAGTTTTTATCGGAAATTCATAAGGAATTTTAGCGAAATTTGTGCACCTATGTTGGACACCATTAAAAAGGCCAGTCAACCTTTTCGGTGCACAGATGCAGCAGATAGAAGTTTCCAACTATTAAAGAGACAGATCACTAAGAGGCCAATCCTGAGATTACTAGACTTCAAGAATATTTTTCAAGTTTACCGTGATGCTAGCATTACGACTATTGGAGATGTACTCAACCAGGAGGATAAGCTTGTGGAATTCTTCAACGAGAAGCTAAATGAAAGCAGATAGAAATATTTGTCTTATGACAAGGAGTTCTATGTTGTTACAGAGGCATTAAAACACTGGAGGCATTATCTGTTGGGAAACGAATTTGTGATGTTTTTAGATAATTATGCACTACAGTATGTTATGCAACAACACAAGTTGAACCACAAACACGCCAAATGGATGGAGTATTTGCAGAGTTTCAACTTCGTGTTGAAACATATCAGCAGGTAGGCCAACAAGGTGGAAGACGCACTGAGTAGGAGAGCTTTACTTTTGCAAGAGATTACTGTGCAAGCGATGGGTTTTGAGCACTTAAGAGATTTATACCAGACTGATACAGATTTTAAGAGGTCTATGAGGCATGTTAGAATCCCTTGGTGAGAGATAACAGTCCATGGTTGGACTACAACTTACAAGAGAAACTATTGTTTAAGGGAGGACAGCTATGCGTACCTGACTACTCGATGAGAGAGAATATTATTCAGGAGAAGCATAGTGGAGGTCTGGCCGGACATTTCGGCATGGACAAGACACTTGAGTAGCTCAGTCATTTATACTTTTGGCCAAAGATGAGGAGGGATGTATAGCGATTTGTGGCTAGATGTAAAGTGTGCCAGTTGGCGAAGGGTCACAATCAAAACACGGGACTGTACACACCGTTACCTATTCCAGGCAGGCCATGGGACTCAGTCAGGTTAGACTTTGTCTTGGGTCTACCTAAACCGTAGTGAGGTTATGATTCGGTGATGGTGGTGGTGGAAAGATTCTCGAAGATGACGCATTTCATCCCTTGCAAAAAAACCAGTGATGCCACTCACGTGGCCCACTTGTTTTTCACAGAGATTGTCAGGTGACATGGGTTGCCTAAGTCTATCCTTTCGAACAGGGATGTGAAGTTTATAGGGCACTTTTGGCGTACCCTGTGGAAGAAAATGGATACACAGCTGAGTTACAACTCTGTTTATCACCCGCAAACTGATAGACAAACAGAGCTGGTAAACAGGAGTCTGGGAAACCTATTACGAAGCTTGGTTGGAGAGAATTCATGGATATGGGATCAAGTGCTTGCACAGGCAGAGTTCACTTATAATGACTCACCTAACCGCAGCACAGGTTTCAGTCCATTTCAGATCTTGTATGGCATGCATCCTTGCGGAGTGCATGAGTTGTGGGATCTTGGACTACAAGAAAGGCAAAGCGCAGATGGAGAAGATTTCGCTAACGTGATGAGGGATTTGCATGAGTAGGTAAAAATTAAATTGCAACACAACAGCCTAAAGTATAAACAACAAGCAGATTTGAAGAGAACAGAAGTACAGTTTAACGTGGGAGATGAAGTCCTTGTGCATTTACGCAAGGAACGCTTCCCTAGGGGTGCATACAACAAGTTAAATTATAAGAAGATAGGACCCTACAAAGTCCTCTAGAAATTTTTGGCGAACACTTGTGAGATACAGTTGCCACCCGGAATAGGCATTTCACCTATATTTAACGTAGCAAACCTGTTCCACTACATGGCTAACCCAGAAGAAAAGCAAGAAGATAGAACCACATGGCCTACATGGAATACCCAGGATGGAGGAGAAGCTTGGATGAAACAGATGCCTTACGTTCAACCTCCTGAGATCGAGCACATTCTCGACACTCGGGTGGCCAAACGAACTTGGCGGAAGGAGTATCTACAATACCTGGTCAAGTAGAAGAACCGTTCTACTGAGGACAGTTCATGGCTTGATTCCAAGCAGATTGAGCAGACAGGTTCTTCAATCGAGGAGCCCATGGACAGGAGTCATGATTTTCTTTTTTCCGGGAGCCTGCTGCAGGAGCATCCAACTCAGGCACCATGACTAGGTGTCGGTCTCCACCAGGTTGAAAAGTTAAGTTAACATTTTATTTTTCTTTTATGTTAATTTGCCAAAATAGGAGGTAGGATTTTTATTTTTATCTTAATCTCTAGATTAGTCAAAGACAGTTTGATTAGTTAGGGTTATTTTACGTGTCTATTTCTAATAAACCATGGATTAATAATTGTCCTGTTATTCTAAAAGGAAAAGACAAATGTGTCTAAAAGGAAAATCTTGTCATAAGGATAGAACCGAATGATTAATAGCCATGCAACTGTAAAGTCTACAACTGAAAAGTAACTGTATAGTTTCATTAACCATGATCAAAAAACATATAAATGTAACAACGAAAGTCATGTAAAGGGTTCATCACTTCTTGCACTCGAACAATATTAATAACAGAGAAATCAATTCAGTCCATCTGTATGTCCTACTGTATTTTTATTGTGCTTTCTAATTAATGAGAATTTGAATAGACAACCTACTGTACACAGATCAATGTGTTTAATTCTTTTTGTTTTTCCTGAGAAAAAGAATCAGTCCTAACAGCGAGACAGAAGAGAAAAGGCCAGAACGAGAGCTTACATTTTTATTGAAGCAAACAACGAAGACAGAAAAGGAGTGACACAAACAAATTCCAGTACGGGCCAAGCATCCACAGGCCAGATGAAATTTCCTATTATTATTTTAAATTGACTGTCAAACAAATTACCAGAGCACCTACAATGCTCTTGCATGTCCGTATGAAACATCACAAGCAAACCAAAAAACAATAATGGTAGTCCAGGTGGAGAATCTGGAGTAAACCAAAAGAACGACATCATAATTACATAAATGATATTCAGGTAATCGAACCAATTTTCTTTCCTGAAGCTTTTCTCTTTCAAAATTGCAAAAACAAGTATATAACAATACATAGTAGCACTGCAAGCTAAAGCCTAGAAAAGCGTAAAGCCAGTGGATGACAAACCCCTGGTAAGGACTCTGAAAACCGTTTCATACATAGGCATAAACGCAGAAACCGGTGAATGACAAACGCTAGGTGAGGGTTTTGAAAAAAAATTCGTTCATACACATGAATTTACAGTCAAAAAGATCACCCGATAGTGGAAGCCCAGACCACCAATACGACAGGACATTAATCATAGCGAGAGCCAATTGACAAGCACTGAGGATGACAAAACCTCACGACCAGAAGGCATAATTTAAAAACAGAACGAGGACTGAAAGAAATTCATGAGACAGAGCCTACCGGAAAAGACCAAAACATTCATTGTGCAACCTCTAACTGGAAACCCTCAACACCTGCACAAAAAATGACACACAGGTGTTAGAATCACATTGTCACAGAAGCAAAATTATAGAGCCCGAAAATAAGTAAATAATAGAAGTTGTATTTAATTTACCTGAGGAATTGCAGTGAAAGTTGAGGACAAACTTTCCACCCACGGGTTTCGACCAACTGCGGAGACGAAGGAGCAAACAAGGTTAGAAGCTGAGGAAAGAAAACCAGAAATTGAATCAAGGAAAGAGGGCTACCTGCATTTGAAGCCGAGGATGGAAGGACACCATCAATTCGAGCCTAGATGCAAGCCAACCACTAATTTTCCAACAAGAACATGAAATACCAACACATAACTTGGAAGACGACGACCTGTTGAGCCAACAGCAGGAAGACAAAAAATAACAGAGAACCACTTACCCAGGTGACGACAAGAAAAACCACAACTTCCCAACGAACCAGGCCAGAGAACAACCACGCATACATAAAGGAACTAGTAAAGAAGTCACCAAGAGGCACACCCAAAACTTGCAGCAAAGCTGCATACTCAAACACGTAGAGCACAACAGAACAAAACCTCGACAAGCCCAACGACAAATGACCAAGTGAACAACGAACAAAGAGTTTTGGCATAGCAAGGAGTGGGAAAAATGCGACCCGAGGCAAGTACTCAGACTTAATTGTGTAATTGAATGCCACTTAACGCAATTCTAAAATATCCGATGGTGTACTCCTCACACATGTAATCACAACCAAATATCTACCCAATCATATAATCACCAAACAATCATTTTAATTGCCTAAAGTCCGAACAGTGTTGGGTTGGTCCCATCATTTTGATTCCTTTATTTTGTTTACCTATGATTCTAGTATAAATAATGCATCTAACCAACCACACTTTCAATTAAATTTGAGACCCTCTCCTTGCCACTTTTCCCATTTGATCCTTCCTACCATTCTTACACTTCATTCTAATAAGTCTTATGACATATAGAAAATCTACATTAAATTCTTCAAATATTGTCCCAAAGTCTTAGCCATGAATGTCATAGAGTCATTAAACTACATTGTGTCCCAAGGCTTCCCATCATCTTGGAAATCCAACATCGTTCATTTAGTTTGATATGTTGTGCCCAAGTGAAGCACAATGGGGACAAGAGAGTTAACTATATGAGTTGAAATATTTGTTATGGTGGAAGCATGTCAAGTTAGACTATTTTAAGAAGTCCATGAAATAAAGGTTCAAACATAATTGATTGAAAGCAGTGAACAACAATACCAATCACGTGATGATGTAACCAAAGAATCAATAGCAAAGAAGAAAAAGGTGGAAAATTCAGTGTATTTGATAGTTGCTTTAGAATGTTGGTCTTCTAAGTCTATAAAAAATACCTTGAACAAGGGTGTAATGATTGGATAGACTCAATTTCAATGATCAAGAGAGATAGGTATAATTGAGGGGATATGGAGAACGCATTTCTATTCATTCTTTAATGGACTCATACATTCTTGAAGCACACTTGGGTGTCTTTGCCAATACATTTCAGTTACAATATAACTACATCATTGATTAGAAGTTCCAGTTACTTCTTGAGAGCTATCAATTATAAGAAGACGATGAAGATACACACAATGCCAAGTGAATGGCACTTTCCTAGACTATATTAACGACTAATGATGTTGTCTTATATGTGATGGCTCGTCTGCTCCATTGGAAATGTAGGATAACCAACAATCCTTATTGAAGAATGCATGAGTTGAGTCAATCAAATATTGTGTGATTCAACTAAGTCAAGGATTGACTACAAGGAGTTAATTGAAGTTTCAACCAAAGAGTTGAGTGAGACTAGGTGATAATCGATGGATGCTAGAAAACACTTGGAATGGATAAAATCTCCCACCTTGGTTCCCAATGGTCCCATTTCTCACTTATGTAAATAAGGAAACTTGTATTCCAAGTCAATGGCATTGTACCACTTTCCTTGTGCTACAAGTTGTCCTTCTTTAGCAATTCGAAATAAGGGAATTTTTAGGATCCTTATATGGTGTTATTACTATGCATATTTTTTTTTAATTTTAAGTGGCTCTTGAACATCTAGGTGGATTATTATTGAATATTTAGGTTGTATCTTGGTCTATTTTAGCAAGGATGAAAACTTAGAGGTTGTTCCTTGGGTTTTTCCAAGTAAGAGAAAAATTCCAAGGAACCTTACAGAGACTTTGGAAAACCTCCCTGCTTCAAGCCTCAAGTTGGATCTTGGATTGGGGGAAACCCAACTATCACACAGATAGTTATTTAGAGTCACCTCAAAAATATCTCTTTCAAGCACACTTTAATTCCAGATTTGATGGTTTTAAAATAAATAAATGTTGGAGTATATTGCAATCCAAAGATAACATTTCTCAATAACCCGGCCACCCATAAAAAAAAACAATGGATAACCAAAGAGAAACAAAATCAACAGTGAGCCAAAGAGCTTGAAATATGAAGCACCCATTAATGTGAGACAGCATTGGAAAAATCAACCAACTACCATAGAATTGTTCACACAATTAAAGCAACCAAAAGGCCACTAACCAGAAAATCATATGACCCTTCCAGAGACTAATAAGAGCTAAATTAATGCTAGCAATGGCAAAAGACTTATTCATATAGAGATTATTGTGATATGGAAACATTCCTTCCTACCACACCTTTCCAATTTTCAAGGGATTCACACAACAAACAATAGAAAAACCTATGCCTTACTATTTTTAAGCCTTTTGATGCCATCACCACCACCCTCTACACCATTATGACCATTATTTTCTACAAGAGGGGCATTCTTCCTTGTGATTACACCACAAATCTCACTTTTGATTTACATACTCAAGAGGGGCATATTTCCTCATGATTACACCACAAATCTCACTTTTTATTGACATACCCACTGCCCATAGTGGCCATACAAGCCTCCTTACAAATTGAACTCCACAATAATTGGTGTAGGCTAAAATTACCCAAAGAACTTGAAACCTTGATCATGAGTTGATGGACATCCTCACCAACTCTCGCCCAATATCTCGTGAAATAGCATGTGTTTATTTCCCACCCAACATGGGGGAGAAAATAAAATATTTTATTAAAATCAATCTGAAAGTAAAAAATAACTCAAGTATCTCTCATGAATATAGATGTCTCTCTCAAATAATCATTGGAAATACAAGGGGCTTCTCCATTATAAATACTTGCCTAAAATTTCTTTTGAAGTATGAATTGCTTGTTACCCTTAGTCAAGAAGTAGAAATATGTAGATCTAGATTTTATTTGAATGAATTCCCTACTCCGATTCCATTGAGGATAACGACCATCGTCGAACCTACATGAAAAATGCACTATGTAGCTTACAAGTGGATTGCACTCATGAACATGCAATCTGCAACCTACAACTAAGTTGTACTCATAAACGTAAACCATAAACGTGAGTTGATCCGAAAACCTTCTCCAAATTCACACTCTCAGCATGGATGATGTGCATCATTAAACCACCTAAATCAATCAATTGATAGGTTACCCAATTCTCAATGAATATGAATTCATAACTATGTATTAGGAGAGAAATATATTTATATAATAAGTATTGCAATAAAGCCTTACACTATTATTTTTTTCTTAATGATTAAGATGTAGGTCACTGAATATTTTTTGTTTCATGACCATTTATTATGTACGTCTGAAACCACAAACCAGTTAATGTAATTTATTTTTTTACATGAGTTTTGGATTCCTTTAATAAGCATATGATTGTGTAATTGTGATGGGATATTGAAAGAATACAAACTTTTATTTAATGATATTATTTATTATATGATATTTAAGATTTATATTAAGATGATAGAACATATTATCTTAAGATATATTTTCAAAAATTAAGGTGATTTTTATTGTTTATTTAACAATATGTATGGTTTAGTGAAAAACATTATAAGATACAAGAATTAGAGATGTATCAAGTTACTATTTTTTTATGTGTCATTCTCAATAAAAAAAACTCACAAAGGTAACCTTCTCATATTACTAATTCAAGGCCCATAAAATTCTATAAATGATCTTACTATGAAATGCACCATCACTGTCATACTAATATTTTCAAGTTTTATAGCAATGCTATAAATACTTCCCCCTTTCTTCACATGTTTCGCTTTCAATCAAAAGGACTGAGTTTTCTTTTTTTTTTTCATATTGTTAATTCAAAGCTCATAAAATATCATAGGTGATTCCAATAAAAAAATTCACCCTTAATCCAATATTAGTATTTTCCAATTATGTAACAATATCATAAATACTTCCCCAACCAAATATATTTTGTTTGTTTTCATAAATGCCTTCCCAATTATAAATATTTTTGTTTGTTTTATAATAATAAAATCACTTAAAAATATATACTATTTATATTATAAAATTTAACTATAATACTATTATTACTAAATATTTGATCCATTGTTTTTTTTGTTTTTTTTTAATCATTAAAATCTATTTGCAAAATATTTTTTACCTATATAGTAAAGATATTATTTTTCTATTAGAACATATTAAAATTTTTAAATGTTAAAAAAAATAAAATACCATAGACAATTACACATCCATCTTATAAAATAAAATCTTCATAATATCTATATATTATGATAATTTAAAATAAATATATACTTTTTTTTATTTTTTTATTTTTTAAATAAAATTTTAGAAGTAACTAATTATATACTATTATGAGAAAAGCAATCTTTTAGGTAAACGATTTATCTTCATTAAGTATATGGATAAAAAAATATAGGTGAATATAAGAGATACACTTTTCCTCTTCACTTATATTTTTTTGTTTTGTGTCACTGGTGGATCTGAGTGTTTACTTAAAACATAAAACATCTCAACACTTTGTAACATAATATTTTTCCCAAAATTACAACTATAAAAATATACCATAAAACAATTATATATTATTATAAATAAATAATAAATTACACATTTAAATAAATAACAAATTTATAAACGACGAAACTTCTTAGCTTTCAACAATTTCAAAAGTCTAAACAATTTTATAGCGAGAGTATAAAAATAAGAGTTGGCGAAAGTGTTAAATGAATTTTACCATCTCACGGTACGGTAAATAAATGGTGGCTTTGCTTTCAAGGGAAGCTTTAGGGTCAGATAGACTTCTCTTGTGTTTGTTATTCTTAAATGTTTCATTCTCATCACTATTTATTACTTCTTCGCTGCTCTTCTGTCATCATCATTCTCTCATTCTGAAGATGGATCCCACTTGGGATTTGAAACGTTGGTTCAAAAATGATAAAACTGTGGATTCTCCGGTCAATTATTCAAAAGACTTCTCTTTCTTTTATTGAAGTGTTAAGGTCGGATACTAGCGTTTTTTTCTGTTATTGTTATTGTTTGTTATTGTTCGCTGCTTCTTATATTCATAAATTTTGTTTTAATTTTTTTATTGGTTTTTGTTGGAAATAATAATCCCAACCACCGCCTTAAACACCTTGACAAACATTATACTTCGCCAGTCAACCACTGCACAGTGGTGATTTTGTTTGGAGGCGAAAGGACCTAAGTCAGAGAAGAAGTACATCGTGGACCATTCCGCAACACATCACAAGAAGTTAAGGCATTTAATGAAGCTTAGTAAGTAAGTATGGGCAAGAATTTCCAAGCGAAAGGACAGAAGTTAGAGAAGAAGTACATCGCGGACCATTCCACAACACATCACAAGAAGTTAAGGCATTTAATTAAGTTTAGTAAGTAAGTATGGGCAAGCATTTGTAGGTGAAAGGACAAAAGTCAGAGAAGAAGTACATCCTCGACCATTCCGCAACACATCACAAGAAGTTAAGGCATTTAGTGAAGTTTAGTAAGTAAGTATGGACAAGCATTCACTCCGTGATTGTTGCCCACACTCTACAACACCTGCAAGTTCAGAAAATCATTTACTATGTAAATTCGCCCATATTGGGTATTAATTATTTTCTTTTTCATGCATTAATGTCAAATTTGTATGTTGAGATAAATATGGATATAAAATTCATTTCTATAGAGTTTGTGAGGTAGTGAGGAGAAAATTGTGAAGGAAATATTGGTGGGCGCGTGAAAATCAGTTTTACAGAAGTTTACTCTGCAACCCTATTAATGGGTAAATCGCAGTAAGTTTGTTGTGTTTTTTTCACTTGGAGCTAGAGCTTCCATTTACCACATGAATGCATTTCCTTATGTTTTAACATATAATATCAAGTGTGGCTTGTTGGGTTATGATATTAATCTTTCACAAGTAGATTTAACGCAACCTCTTTTGTTTTACTCTATTTCGCTTTGTGTTTTAATTAAGTCCCTGTGTGGTTGCGATATCCTCGCCACAACCTATTTTGTTTTACTTTGTTTTGCTTTGTGTTTTAATTAAGTCCCTGTGTGGTTGTGATATGGTATTAGTCTTTCAAAAGTAGATTTACCGCAACCTCTTTTGTTTTACTCTGTTTTTCTTTGTGTTTTAATTAAGTCACTGTGTGGTTGCGATATCCTCGCCGCAACCTCTTTTGTTTTACTCTATTTTTCTTTGTGTTTTAATTAAGTCCCTATGTGGTTGTGATATGGTATTAATATTTCACAAGTAGATTTATTGCAACCTCTTTTGTTTTACTCTATTTTGCTTTGTGTTTAATTAAGTCCCTGTGTGGTTGCAATATCCTAACCACAACTTATTTCTGAGCAAGTTCATTTTGCTTCAACGGGATTTCTGAGTGAGACTCCTCTTCTCTGCCTGGTGAAATTTTTCTAACATGGTGTCAGAGCGGGTTAAACTCTGTTAGTGTAAAAACAAGTGTTTTTTACTAAGCACTAAGAATAATTGTTTGAGGGCATATTGGTTTTAGTATATTATGCTATTTAACCAGTAGGTATATATATATATATATATATATATATATATATATTATATAGTATACACACACACTCAAAAATGGAAACATCAAGCACAAGTTTGAATAATCCTTAGATACCTCAGTTTAATGGCAAAAATTATGATTATTGGGCTATTACAATGAAGACCCTATTTTCTTCTCAAGACATTTTGGATTTCGTGGAGAATGGTTTTCAAGAACCAACAGATGCAACAACACACAATGCCTTATCTCAAGAAAAAAGAGATCTGTTGAGGGACAATAGGAAGAAGGATTCAAAAGCCCTATTCTATATTTTCCAAGTAGTTCGCGAAAGTATTTTCCCAAGGGTTGCAACAGTAACGAAGTCCAAGCAAGCATGGGACACCCTATAGACAACATACCAAGGCATGGAAGAAGTCAAGACAACAAAGCTGCAAATGTTGAGAAGAGACTTGGAAACACTTTGTATGAAAGAGTCTAAGAATTTAGACTTGTTTTTTACACATGTAATTGAGTTGGTTACTAAAATCAGGTCTCATGGTGAGACACTTGAAGGAAGGAGAATAGTTGAGAAATTTTTGAGAAGCGTGCCAGTAAGGTTTGATACAATTGTTGTGGCCATAGAAGAGACTAAGGATCTCTCATAGCTCTCAGTGGATGAGCTTCATGCATTGCTGATTTCCCATGAACATATACTGAATAGAGCAACAAGCTCCTCATTGGAGCATGCCTTCAAGACATAATTTTCCTTTGGTCAAGGCTAAGGTAGGGGAAGATCATATGCTAGAGGAAGAGGAAGAAGACAACATATAGGTGGAAGAAGTAGCTCTTCAAGCTCAAGTGGAAGGGGAAACAATCAAAATCCAAGTCAAGGCCCAAGCCAAAATCAAGCACAAGGTCAGAGGTATGATAAATCTCAAGTTAAATGCCATTACTATAAGAAGTATAGTCATTATGCAAATGAATGTAGAAAGAAGAAATATGACATTAGTAACAATCCAAGTGTAAATTTCACAAAAGAAAATCACAACCATGACAACACGTTCCTAGCTTGTAATGTAGCACAAGAAAAACAAATCGATACATGGTATCTAGATTCAGTGTGTAGCAACCACATGTTAGGGAACATAGAAATGCTTTCCAATCTAGATGAAAGTGTGAAATTTGAAGTGATCTTAGGGATTGATAGCAAAGTCTCTGTCATGGGAAAAGGAAGATTTAATATCCTAACAGATAAGGGGGAGAAGAAGTACATCTCAGATTTTTACTTTTTCCCTGGTCTGAAGCATAACATCATAAGCATTGGACAACTCATGCAAAAGGGATACAATGTCTTCTTCAAAAATGATGTGTGCACAATTTTAGATAGGCCTCCAAGTAGACAGTTGATTGCAAATGTTCAGATGACAAATAATAGAATGTTTCCGCTAAAGATAAGATTAAATTTGAAAGAATAAGGTGCACAAGCACAACTATCAATGAACTCACAAGAGGATGGAAGAAAAGAGGCAATTATCACACAAGTGAACTATCAAGCAGAGGTCAAAGATGAAAATTGGTTATGGCATTTGAGTTTTTGACATCTCAACTTTGGAGGTTTGAATTTGTTGCATAGGAAAGGCATGGTGAAGATTTTTCCACTCATAGAAAAAATGAACAGTCTATGTGAAGGATGTATCTTGGGAAAGCAACATAGAGAGACATTTCCAAAAGGAAAGTTAGTAAGGGAAAAGGCAACATTGGAGATTGTCCACTCAAATTTATGTGGACCAATGCAGACACCATCTATTGGTGGCAGCTACTATTTATTGACCTTCATAGATGACTACACAAGGAAGACATGGGTCTATCTCCTAAAATATAAAAGTGAAGTGTTTGAGCGCTTTCTCTAGTACAAGGCTCTTGTTGAGAAGCAAAGTGGACACTACATCAAATTCCTCAGGATTGATAGAGGTGGCACATACATCTCAAATGATTTCCTATGTTTTTGTAGGGAACATGGAATTCACAAGCAATTTACAACAATATATACACCTCAGCAAAATGGTGTGGTGGAAAGGAATAATAGGATCGTTATGGAAATGGCGAGTATGTTGAAGGCAAAACATTTGCCAAATGATTATTGGGCAGAAGTTGTCGCTTGTGCAACATATATATTGAATAGATGTCCAAATAAAAGCATCCAAGACATAGTTCCTGAGGAGGCATGGAGTGGAAGAAAGCATAGTGTCACTCACATGAGAGTCTTTGGATGTGTGGCATATGCACATGTCCTGGATGAGATGAGGAAGAAGTTGGACAACAAGTGGGAGAAATTCATATTTATTGGATATAGTGATGAATCCAAAGCATACAAGCTCTACAATCCATCAACCAAGAAGGTCATAATCAACAGAGATGTGTAGTTCATAGAAGTGGAAGCATGGGGTGGAATTTTAGAGAAGACAATCAATGTGAAAGCATGTATACCACATGAGGACAAAGAGGAATTGATAGTAGCAAGCAATTCCTGAAAAGTGAATCCCTTTACTCCTATTCAAGCACAATAAAGTAGGCAACAAGGAACACCATCAACAAATAATAGGACAATGTCACGTAGTCAAGCAAATGCTTCTCCAAGCATGCCACAAAGCACAACACTAAGTGACATGTCAAGCCCATCTTCAACAAGCTCAAAAAGACCAAAATTCAGAAATTTAAATGAAATTTATGAGCAAGATGAGGTTGATAGCAGTGTTGGTCTGAATTCATTATTTTCTTTGTTTTGTCATGTAGATGACCCAATCCATTTTGAAGATGCAGTCAAAGAAGAAAAATGGGTTGTGGAAATGGAGGAAGAAATGGAAACAATAGAAAAGAATGACACATGAGAGTTAGTGGACTTGCCACAAGGAAAACAAGTCATTGGAGTGAAGTGGGTCTATAAGACCAAGAGCAATGTCGATGGGAAGATTGTAAAGCACAAAGCAAGACTACTTTTCAAAGGATACAATCAAAAACATGGAAGATATTATGCAGAGATGTTCGTGCTAGTGGCGAGGATGGAGATGGTGCATACAGTTGTGGCAATTGTCACGCAACATAAATGGAAAGTGTATCAAATGGACGTAAAGTCAATGTTCTTGAATGGAGTCCTAAAAGAGTAACTATATGTTGCGCAACTGCCTAGTTATGAGGTAGAAGGCCAAGAATACAAAGTGTACCGGTTGGGGAAAGCTCTTTATGGGATGAAGCAACCATCGCGTGCATGGTACAACATGATAGATGACTACTTGTTGTACAATGGTTTTGACAAATGTGACGGTGAACCTACTCTCTACATCAAAGAGAATGATGGTAAGATTCTCATTGTTGTCTTATATGTAGCTGATTTAATTTTTATAGGCAGTGATGATTTCATCATTGTTGATTTCAAACAAGTCATGAAGAATGAATTTGAAATGATTGACTTGGGGTCGTTAAGGTTTTTTTTGGGCATAGAAGTGAAGCAAACAGAAAATGGCATTTTTATCTCTCAGGAAAAGTATGTAGCAGACATTTTGGAGAGGTTTAAAATGCAGAACAGCAAGTCCACACCAACTCCAACTGTCATGGGGTTGAAGTTGAGCAAAGAAGATTGCAGTAGCAATGTCAATTCGAGATTATACAAAAGTATGATATGCAACTTGATGTATTTGACCTCCATTAGGCTAGATATAATGTATATAGTGAGTTTGGTGTCGAGGTTCATGGAGACACCCAAGGAGACGCATTGGCAAGCATCGAAAAGGATTCTGAGATATGCCAATGGGGCAAAGCAGTATGGTGTTTTGTACACCGTAACAGATGATTTTAGGCTGGTTGGTTACACTTAAAGTGATTGGGAAAGAAGTTTCAATGAAAAAAAGAGCACATTATGATATGTTTTTCATTTGGGTTCCAGAAACATTTCATGCGATTCCAAGAAGCATCCAATAGTGTCATTGTTAATAGCAGAAGATGAATATGTTGTCACAATAGCAGCAACGTGTTAGGGAGTTTGGATGAGAAGAATGTTGAGGGATCTTCACCATGACCAAGAAGGAACGACAACTATTTTCTGCGACAACACATCAGCAATTGCATTATCAAAGAATTTCGTTTTTCACAAGAGGACCAAGCATATTGATTCTAAATATCATTTTATTAGAGAGTTGATTAACAATGATGAAATTGTGTTGCAACACTTCAGGTCGGAGGAACGATTTGTTGATATTTTCACAAAGCCATTGGCACGTGAAAGTTTTGTTTATCTCAAAGATTGTTTGGGAATTTTCAATGGTGGCAGTTGTTATTAAGGGGGAGTGTTGGAAATAATAATCCCAACCACCGCCTTAAACACACTCAAAAACACCATGCTTGCCTAGTCAACCATTGCACGGTTGCGATTTTGTTTGTAGGCGAAAGGACAGAAGTCAGATAAGAAGTACATCATGGACCATTCTACAACACATCGCAAGAAGTTAAGGAATTTCATGAAGTTTAGTAAGTAAGTATGGGCTAGCATTCCCTCTGCAATTGTTGCCCACACTTCACAACACTTATAAGTTCAGAAAACCATTTACTACGTAAAATTGCCCATGTTGCGTATTAATTATTTTCTCTGTCATGCATTAATGTCAAATTTGTATGTTGAGATAAATATGGATGTAAAATTCATTTGTATTATTTGGAAAGTTAGAGAGAGAGAGAGTTTGTGAGGTAGTGAGGAGAAAATTGTGGAGGAAAAATTGGAGGGTGCTTGAAAACTAGTTTTATAGAAGTTTACTCCGCAACCCCAGTAATGCGTAAATCGCAGTAAGTTTGTTGTGTTTGTTTCACTTGGAGCTACAGCTTCCATTTACCACTTGAATGTATTTCCTTATGTTTTAACATATAATATAACGTGTGGCTTATTGCGTTATGGTATTAATCTTTCACAAGTAGATTTACCACAACCTCTTTTGTTTTACTCTGTTTTTCTTTCTGTTTTAATTAAGTCCCTATGTGGTTGTGATATCCTCGCCGCAACCTATTTCTAAGCAAGTTCACTTTGTCACAATTGAATTTCTGAGTGAGACTCCTCTCCTCTAACCCCATAAAATTCTCCTAATAGTTTTTAATCCATACTCTATTCTATTCTAATCTCATTTCATCTGATATGTTGCTCTGATATTGTCTGTTGTTGGTACACACAATGGATACTACAACAGGAACTACAGGTAACACCATTAGCAGTGTTATTTTGTTTCCACTCATCTAATAGATAGACGATCTAATTCACCTGGATGACAACTGTTAGCATATGGAAGAGCAGTTATATCATATGAAGAGCCTCCTACTTGATATTAGCTCTCAGTTCCAACATTAGTAGAGGGAGGCACCAGATTCTATGAAGAATTGTTTGCTAAGGATGCAACACAAATTTGGAGAGGCTAGATAGTTGATCTATCACTCAGAACACACGTGGCTATATCATTGTATTGATTCCCTCATGTGTAAGCCCAATGTCTTTAAGAAAATTCGACAGTGGAACACAACTATTCTTGAGCTCCATGATCAGCTTAGAACCGACGTTTCCGTGTTTTGTGGTACTACTTTAGGATGAACCCGACATCGGATTGGTCAGATTGGAAATAAAATCTACTAAAGAACAACTACATAGATGGATTTTGGAAGCTCCCCATGTTCGCATTATAGGTGTATACGGTATGGGTGGTGTGGGAAAACAACATTGCTTAAAACAATCTACAACACCTTAGTAACATTTTTGATCATGTGATTTGGGTTAAAGTTGCCCAATTTCCAATTCTGCAAATGAAAAATGATATTGCTTCTGCAATTAATTTAGATCTAACCAACTATTCCGCTGATATGGCGAATATGAAGTTGTGTACCTATATGAAGACCAAGAAATTATTTTTGATTTTAGACGACATGTGGAAGGCACTCTATCTGAAAGAATTGGGTGTGGAATTTGGGAAGAATAGAGCGAGCAAAGTTGTATTCACAACTCGATTAAATATATAAAGGTATTTATTAAAAAAATATATATGTTAAATAAGTAAAAAAAATGTAAAGCTATGATAATTAATAAATTTTATCTCAATCCAAATTTTCTTTGAAGAAATTTCCATTATGTGTAATCTTTAATCTCTTTATTTTATTTGTGTGTGGTTTTAATTTATACAATGTGCCAAATCAACCACACATTGAATACAATTCAAAACACCTTCTCTTCCACTTCATTGTTGACCATTTACTCCCTATAATGTAATGAGTCCTATAACATATAGGAACTCTATATTGAATAACATATAGGAACTTTATATTGAATTTTTTGAACACTTCCTTAATGTAATGAGTCCTATAACATACATGAACTATATATTGAATTTTTTGAACACTATCTTAATGTCTTGTTAATACATGTGGTAGAGTTATTAAACTACATTGTTCTCCATGGTTTTCCACAATCTTTGTTCTACAATCTTGGATATCCTACATCATTCATCCAATTTGATATGTTGTATCCTAGTGAAACAAAGAAATAACATAATCAATTGAATGATTCAATCTATGTTATGGAAAAAACATATGAAGTTAGACTATTTAAGGAAAATTAGAGCTAAACATCTTAATATAATCAGAACTAAACATATTAAGAGAATAGTTGAATGAAATGAACAATAATATCAATCACATGAAGATGTGAGCCTATAAATGATTATAGAATTTAAGAACAGAAAGTTTGTGCATTGATTAGTTACCTCCTCGGGAAAATTTCAAGGATCATGGTTCCGATCCATGTTTATGTGATAGTCATGGTTCCACTTACATCGATTTGTGTGTGTGCTCCTGGTTCTTCCTCCATCCCCCTGCACTATGCAAATGACAGTGAATTTAAGGTTTGGAGGGCGGATCCACCGAGAAGGTGGTGGTGGCGCAAATGGTAAATTTGTTGTGTGTTTAGAGAGAGGTCATGGGATCAAATACTGACCCTCTCAAATTAGGCGTGCATCTAATTTTTTTTGGCATATGGTTTATAACCATTAACCATAAGTGAGTCAAAAGGAACGTTAATGGTGGCAGATTCGTTGGTTGTACGTATTAATGGTTGGTGTATTAAATATTTGTTGGTACATTGGATGGTTGTCATATTACATGGGGCTTCCCATTTGGGGGTCACCCATGTGGGCTAGGCGAGTTCGACCCTCGTCGGCTCCCTTAATAAAATCCTGTCACAAATTGTTTGGTGGGGGTGTGTTGGGGTTTGGGTCTGTGCCCCAAGCCTGGCCCACCCATATCCACGCTCCATTTACATTAAGCCATGGTGTGAGGGGTGGTGGGGTCATGGCCACCCACCCCATGTGGTGTTGAGAGGTTCAGGTAGCGGCGGGGTTATGGCCGCCCGCCTCTTTTATTTAAACATTTTTTTATGAGATATGAGGGGTGGCAAGGGTGGTGGCCCGCCACCACATATATTATTCTTTTATTAATTTATTTTTTAAGAAATAGGCCCTTTTAAAATTATTCAGATTTTAGGCCAAAGGAGACAAATTAATCAGGCCACAAATTCGCCCAGAATCTGGCCCAGGTTGGCCGAAATCCAGTGGTCGGGTTCTGTCCAAATTGTGGCCTCCTTAAGCCTGCCCAGTTAGCAAAAGTCAACCGAGCTTTCACTGCTTCTAACTTTAGCATACAGACTCAGTTTGACAAACTATCACATCACCACAATTAGGATGACAAGATCTATGCTCTGGCCCTAGTCTGAAATCATTCCGATCACTTTGATTTTTGATCTTCCCTCAGCACTCTTTGTCCTATGTACATCTCTGGAGCCACCTTGATCAAGCTCAAACCTTTTCACCTTAACCCCTAGATTATTTTCCATCCATGTAGCACGCTCTAACTTGAAATAGTTCTTGAAAGGGACAAACACACTAGCATCAAGGGGTTGCAATTTGTGAGTGGTATGAGAAGGCAATGTTAACAAGTCGATGCCCAAATTGTTTGCTTCCTCAATTGTTTGCACAACAAGTGCCTTCCATGGCCATCTAATATCAATAGGTGTCTATTATTAGGTGAGACACCAGCTGATACAGATGCAACAAAGTGACAAAGGAAATTAAAAAAAAAATCTTTAGTCATCCATGCATGGGGATGTGTAGCCATGCATGCACATGGTTCATAGTTTTGTAGATAGTTTTTCGGTTGATTTTTACTTATGATTAGATAAAATCCTGGGATTGAAGTACCAATTTCATTGACACAATATAGAATAGTTATCCACTTCCTACTCTTAGGAAAAATCATTGGCTCATTTTAGCTCCCTCTCTTGGCGATTCCCTGCATGCCACAATTCCTTCCTGTCTGTAAACCTATTTAATCATAGTTCCATATATGGTTTGCACCATAAGAATGTTTATGATAACTACTAGAAAGAGTGTCATAGAACTTACGTACAACTGTAGGGTACAAATTTAATACTTTGTCTCCATCAAGGCCCTTAGTTGTATGCAATACAAGGTCTAGATGCCTTTTTATAAACCCAAACCACCATGATTTACGAAGAAACCCATCTGTTGACAATGTTGGACCCACCAACATGTAAGGGGATCTCCCTAGTAAGAAGTCCCAATTAGACCTCAGACCATTTGGTGTAGGAGTCCCAGAAGTGAGACATATAACAATTCCTTGACTGCGATTTTTCACAGAGGCAAGTAAGATAACTCTGTTGGTAGCAAGGGTGTGACAACTATAGTGAGTCAAGGAAGGTGCATGAGAGGTTCTAACACATGTGGGTTGAGATGAGTTCACCCCTTGGCAACCTGTAATAGCACTCATACGGAAAGGGAACACACGAGTGAAGATGCATCACAAGATGGAAAGTTGGCAATCCAAAGTGATGGTTAAACCAACAACATTTCAAAAAGATTCATACATACTCATACATAATAGTCCATACATATATGTGTAAGAAAGAAAATAAATATGCCATTTAGAGTAAATAAGATAGTTGGAATACTAAAAAAAAAAAAGGGCATGAAACGTGTTGGTTCTTATTATATAAAGAAGTGTAAGTTCCGATCATACAATACATCCATGTCCAACCACTAGCACCAATAGTGGAACATTATAGCCACATCCACCTGCTCCTCCAAAGAGATGTACTAGCTCCATGTAGTGGAGAAGCCAAGGCACATTACAATATTGTCCAATCTCTCTCCAAGATAGTCTTATCGGAAGCTTGGCTGACCAAAAGACCATCCAATGAGTTATGAGGGACTATTTATAGAAAAGGGTGGGGTCACCCTTGACATTCCCCTTTGTGACGATTCATCTGCCCTCATGACTCTTCATCTACTCTATAACTATTACATCCAACTATCGACACTTGAATTATACTTGACATGATGTTACATCACAATGCACATGTACTCATGTGAGGCAACATGGCTTGAGCAAGACATGAAAGACATCACTAACACTCGGTCCATTGTTGGCTTACCAACTCTTTGACATGCTTGTGATGGTGAAGGTGGTGAGTTGATGCCAAGCTTAGTGATCTGTGATGGTGTGCATGCACCCCATGGTGACATCTTGCTAAATAAAACTCTTGCCTCCATTGCAAATGGTGCATTGGTTTGGCTTCTTTATCCAAATTGTCTGCTAACATGTGCATGGTATTCTTGGGTGTGGCTGGACCGGAAACACACTGATGCATAGTGTCTATGCTGATCTTCAAGTGTATGCTAGTGGTCATGCACATCAACTTGCCAAAGTACATGTTCAAATCTAGTTGGACTTGCTTCTTGTCTTCACCTTGGTGAGTGTGCTAAATGGGTTGGATCACATGTGTGCGTACAAAGACATGCATGTTGCTAAATCCATTGCATGCAATCAACAACACTGCTCACCATTTCTGCTCTATGCTAGCTGTTGGGATAGATCTAAAACTTGTATAGGCACAGTTTCATCTGTGAATGCATGTTGCACCCACTACTGTCCCTGTTCCTGCTACAACTCATTCATCTGCCTGTGCAGCTTCATGTTTTTCCTTGAATTTCTGCTTCAACACATGCAACTCCTTAATTGTTCTATTCTTTGTCTTTGTGTGATCTTCATGTCATGCCATCACCTCATAGCCTGAGTCTCCAAAGTTTCTTTCCTCATCAGTGGATCTGCTTGAGCTTGCAACTTTGTTCCATCTCTGTGTTGTCAACAACCTTCCTCTTTCATTTGTTGAATTCGTTGCATTCATTACATTCGGTATGCTACCTTCAGTTGTTATTCATGATGTTTCTCATTGTGATGCTGTTGTTGTCATATCTTGATGTCCTTGTCTACGAACAACTTGATATCTTCGTGATTAGGCAAGCTCATATAAATTTGATCGACTGCATCTCCATGTGTGCTTTGAATGGTTTCTTTGACTCTTCTCTCTTGGAAACCATTGTACCTACACTTATGAGAGGCAGATGAACACCTGCAATACCTGGAGACATTGCAACACTTGTGGAAAGCAATCTGTTTGTCGAAAACCAAAATGAACTTGGAAACTGACTTGCAACATACGTGTGTCACTGATCATGAAGGTTGCGCAATTTTGGTCAGGAGGTCAGGAGAGTGACTGCCAAGATTGTGCAAGGCATAGTTTGGGTTGCTAGGAGATTGACTCGTTGTTGGAACTACGTAATGCACAGTCTAGTCTGGCTGCTGACTGTTGGAATTGTGCAATGTGCAATCTTAGCTCCAAATGGTTGTAGGCTTAGTGATTGCATTTCACAATTTTCTGGGTCAGCAGTCATTGTCCCTCGGAAATGAGAAGACTAGTCTTAGAGGACAGTGGCTGGACAAAAATTCATATTTCTGGAGAGGAATACAAAGTCTTCCTTCCTCGGATTGCGAAATGGTATCTTAGAGAAGGTAGAGTCCAGGCTGAGGTTTCCTAAACTCGTCGATGGGTAATTGAATGCAAACGTGAGTGTGGATGCATGGTGATACTCAGTGTAAGGATAAGTGAATGATCATGCATGCAAAGGTTGAACGATAGATTCAAAAAATGGAACAACTTGCATGTGGGTGAGGCGAGTCGCCGAATTGGCGACTGTCCGTGAAAGACTATTTCATGCATGCGACTATAGTGAGATAGAAACGAAAACTGAAACAATGCTAATACAAGCTAGTATGTATCAAAATCACAACAAGCACTCACTGAAATCAAGCACACAATGTCCATACGAAGAGAAACACAAAAATCGACAAAAATGTAACACAAGTCATGGAAAGCGGGCTTACCCAAAAAAAACTAAGTTGAATGTGCCGACAACTCCTAGATGTGATGTGGGATGTCAGGGCTATAAGGTTGATGTAAGGAATGAGCTTTGTGCTTCTGATTGATGAATTTTTATAACATCGAGGTTGTGACGTGCATGCCACAAACCTAGGGAAAGCAACACTTGGTAGGAGGTTTCTGAAATGATCCTTGCATGTAATCTCCAATTGCCAAAAATAGATCCCTAAAACAAGGGATTCCTTTGCATGCTACCTTGGGAGAAGAAACCCATGCATGCAAGTATGTTTTTCTCGGTCCCAAAGGTAACCGATCAACTCAGCTGCACATGTAAGAGGTTGCTCAACTGCTGGGAGAAAATGCACATTTCTGGTTGGGAACTAGGCTGATTGCCCAAGAAATTTGCATAATTTATGGGCAGAGAAACTGACTGCTGCCCATATTTGCGCAAATTCTGGGCTGAGAAGCCCTGCTGGGGAAAATTGTGCAATTTTCACTATGAGTGTTGACTGCTAGAATTGCGCAATTTTGGAGCCCAGCAAGCTGCTAGTTAGGATTGCGGAATTTCTGGAGGGAAGGTTGTTTTCCCTCTAGAATTGCACAATTTCTTGGGGGAGCTTCTCAGCCTGCAACTGGACCAAGTTTGGGTGATCAGCCTATGAGGGGAATTCATCAAGCTATGATCGACAGGCTGCCTTTGTGTAAGTAAAACACTGAAGCTTGTGTACTTGACGAAGCAAGACAAGGTGTTGTGAAAAGTTGGTAGGGAGGCTCCAAAATGAAGCTAAGGAAAAATTTTGGAGGGTGGTTGTAGTCGCTACAGCACCATCTTTGAATGGGTTTGGCATCCCTTAAAATATTTGAGCAATTATGGAATTGAGTTGAATCAACTCTAGCCCATGTCTCAATTGGGCCATCTCTTTACACTACTCAACCACCTCGGCCTCCTCCTCTTCAATCATAAATGTAAGATGCTATCTACATTTTGTATGAGCCAACCTATTTATTCAATAATGTATTGATGAGGGACGAATATCATGTTTCTTTGCAAATGCCCAAACTGAATATCCATTAGACTATATGTCATCAATTGAAACTAACATTTCTTCTTTACTCCAACCTCTTATAGCACTGATATTTTTAGTAGAACTTTCCCCTTGTATTGTTGCTGACGATGGATCTATGGGTGATGGTGTGACAACATCAGCTTCATTTGCATGGTTATCCTCAACAACGTTGCTTGGAGCATTGTTGGCATTCACATCACATGTCTTGTCCTCGTCTGACGAAGGGCATTGTAGACGGGCACTGCTTGTCACCCTCCTGCCACTCCTTGTACAAGAAACATAATTAACTCTTGCCAGAGATGCAACTACCTGCAGAATTATTGCATCCATTTAGTTAAGAATATTTGAAAATTATGCTTCCATACAAGCCAAACATATTTATGCTTTATTACACGAAATTATCAACATGTATGTTGGTATCCTTAAAAAATCAAATCTACAAAATGAATTTTTTGTATGTCTTCAAACATATCAGTGATTGTTGTTTTGATAAATTTTTCTTACACTTAAATTACCATGACTGTATTTGTACTTGGAAAACAAGACTTTCATAAACTTTTGCATTGCTTGTTTTCATTGGCACTATCCTAGTTCCTTTTTTGGTTAAGATGTTGATCTGGTAGTTACTATTGTTTGAATGAATTTGTTTAGCCTCATGTTTGTTATTATTGTTATTCATAGTGACCATAGACATCCTAGGTATGGATTGGAAAGACATGGTAATTTTGCAAGTGGTTTGGCTGCTGAGGGTAGCCTTAGTTGTGTTCTTGGACGTAGTTATAAAGTGCATTGCCTTACTGTTGTTTCAAATAAATTTAATCCTTAAACCTTGAAAAATGTAAAGTTCCATTTAAAGTATGACACTTTTGGAGACACTCACAGACATCATAGAAATTTCCACTAAACAAAGTGATCTTTCTGGTTAAGATGTTAATATGGTTTAATTCTTTTTTTTTAAACTGTTATTTGAATTAAATTGTCTAGCCTCATATTTTTCAATATTATTTAGTTTCATTAGGTCTCTAAGTACCCAGTTCTAAACAATATTTATGTTTTTTTGTCGAGACAAGAACTCTAGATCCTACAATGAAATTGCAACCACAAAAATGTTAACCTACATAGATATATGAATTACATCATAAGATAGATACGAAAGCCTGTTTGACACTTTGATTCAAATGGGATCTTGTTCATAAATTATTTTTCTCCTCCATTACTTTCTTTTTGGAGTTGGTTTATTTTTAGGTAGCATGAATGATGCTTAAATTCTGCACCATTTTCATTCCTTTTGATATCATTATAATGTATACCTCTACTCACATATTTGCATTATTTTAATATTGAATTTGCCCAAAATATCATTTGGTTTTCTACATTCTTGCCATCTGAGGAGACCCATCTATTTATTGTTGACTGCAATACTTCCTAAAATTCTGCATTTCTTGTTTTCCCCAGGTTTCCACCTTCTTATGGTACTATGAGCAGACCTCTCTACTTATTGTTGACTGTAATGCTTCATAAACTTCTGCATTGCTTGTTTTCTTTGGTGTTATCCCTGAATTCTCATTTGGGTTCTTTGGCAACTTAGATACCTAATGTCAATACTCTTATTATTCCTATAGATAACACTCTTCAGACATGAAGGAAGCTCTAGCAGGAATTTCAACTATTAAAAGTGACACCTAGTTCCTTTTCTGCTTAAGATGTTCATATGGGAGTTATTGTTGTTTGAATTAATTTGTTTAGGCTCATGTTTGTCATTATTGTTATTCATAGTGACCAAAAACATCCTAGGGTTGGATTGGGAAGACATGGTAATTTTGCAAGTTGTTTGGTTGTTGAGGGTAGTCTTAGCTATATTCTTGGACCTAGTTATAAAGTGCATTGCCTTACTATTGTTTCAATAAATTTAATCCTTAAATATTGAAGATTGTAAAGTTTCCATTTAAAGTCTAGCACTTTTGGAGACACTCACATACATCCTAGGAATTTCAACTAAATAAAAGCTAAGTAACTGGATTCGTTATAAAGTGGCCACGTGTTCGAATCCTGCAAATCGAACACGATTCGTTGGGGATTCGAATCCTAGAAGGGGACACGTCTTATCCTAACGGGTGTATGAATCTCGTATGAATACCCTTGAATACCCTAAATTGAAACCCGCACACATAAAAAAGGATGTCTTTCCTAATGATATGGGATGTCTTTCCTGATGATATGGGTATGGACAACAGTGTTGATTTGGCATTGACCAACATGGATCTCAATGATCCAGTGCTAAAGCCTATTAGATTTGATGACAGTGATATTTTAGAGGGGTCATCCTCCACTCTAGCAGATGCAGAGGTGACTATAGATACACGGGAGGAGGAGGATACAGAGGAGAGTAGTGGTGACCATGATGATGAGGACATTGATGCTAATTCTGATGATGACTCTGAGGATTAATGACTCATGAGTCATGGGCTACCTATTTCCTTCAAGCTTGTATATATGTAGTTGTTTTATATTTTCTATTTCTATTTTCCATTGGCATTGCACCAACACTACCTATGTAACACATTTTGATTTGATGACTTAAAGAGAAAACTACAACTGTTAGTGTCTTTATCTTACTATCTTGTAGTTGTAAGTTGTCTTTCATTTATGAATCATGATTTATGTGACCACTGATATTTATTTGAATTTTGTATGTACTATGCATGCTATAGATGAAGATCTATGTTTGAAATCAATGAATTTGTATCATTAATTAGAATTTGTGTAAGAAATATCTAGTTTTTAATATATATATATATATATATATATATATATATAATATATATATATATATATATATATATATATATATATATATATTATATATATATATATATATATATATATATAAAGAATCCTATGTGTCCTGTTTCGGGGGGTCAACGTGTCTGAATCTGACACTCGAATCCCCATATCCTACGAATCCCGAATCCCCGTGTCAGGTGACTTATAAATAAAGTGATATTATGATTAAGATGTTGATCTAGTTTAGGTATTTTTTATGGATTGTTACTTGAATTAAATTGTTTAGTCTCATGTTTGTCAACATTGTTTAGTTTCACTAGGTCTCTAAGTACCAAGATCTGAACAATATTTATATTTCTTCTTTGAGGCAAGAACTCTAAATCTGACAATGCAAGAGTATCCATAAAAATGCCAACATGCATAGATATATGAATTACATCATAAGATATATAAGAAAGCCTTTTGTCACTTTGATTCAAATGGGATCTTGTTCATAGCTTATTTTTTTCCTTCATTACCTTCTTCTTTCAGTTAGTTTACTTTTAGGTCGCATGACATATGATTCAATGTTACACCGTTTTCATTCCTTTCGATATCATTATCATGCCTGCCTCTACTCACATATTTTCATTCTTTTAGTATTGAATTTACCCAAAAGATTGGTTGGGTTTCTATATTCTTGTCATCTGAGCAGACCCATCTATTTATTGTTGACTATAATGATTCATAAAATTTTGCATTGCTTGTTTTCCCTGGGTTTCCAATTTCTTCCGGTACTATGAGTAGACCCCTCTACTTATTGTTGACCGTAATGCTTCATAAACTTCTGCATTGCTTGTTTTCTTTGGCACTATGCTTGAATTCTCGTTTGTGTTCTTTGGCAACTTAGAGACCTAATGTGAATACTCTTGTTATTCCTATATATAACACTCTTCAGACATCAAGGAATTTCAACTACAAAAAATGACACCTGGCTCCTTTTCTGGTTAAGATGTTGATATGGCAGTTACTGTTGTTTGAATTAATTTGTTTAGCCTCATGTTTGTCATTATTTTTATTCATAGTGACCACAAACATCCTAGGTTTGGATTGGGAAGACATACTAATTTTGCAAGTTGTTTGGCTGCTGAGGGTAGCCTTAGATATGTTCTTGGACCTAGTTATAAAGTGTGTTGCCTTACTGTTGTCTCAATTAAATTTAATCCTTAAATATTTAAAATTGTAAAGTCTCCATTTAAAGTGTGACACTTTTGGAGACACTCACATTCATCCTATGAATTTCAACTAAACAAAGTGATGTTTCTCGTTAAGATGTTGATTTGGTTTAGTTCTTCTTTATAAATTGTTATTTTAATTAAATTGTGTAGCCTCATGTTTGTCTATATTGTTTTGTTTCATTAGGTCTCTAATTACCAAGATCTGAACAATATTTATATTTTTTCTTTGAGACAAGAAATCTAGATCTGACATGAAAGAGCATCCATAAAAATTTCAACCTGCATAGATATATGAATTATGTGATAAGATATATACGAAATCATTTTTGACACTTTGATTCAAATGGGATCCTATTCACAACTTATTTTTCTCCTCCATTACCTTCTTCTTACAATTAGTTTATTTTTAGGTTGCATGACAGATGATTCAGTGTTGCACTATTTTCATTTCTTTTGATATCATTATCATGTCTGCCTCTACTCACATATTTGCATGCTTTTAGCATTGAATTTTCCCAAAAGATCGTTTGGGTTTCTACATTCTTGTCATCTGAGCATGCCCATCTATTTATTGTTGACTATAATGCTTCATAAACTTATGCATTGCTCGTTTTCCCTGGGTTTCCACCTTCTTCTGGTACTATGAGTAGACCCCTCCAATTATTGTTGAATGTAATGGTTCATAAACTTCTTCATTTCTTGTTTTCTTTGGCGCTATCCTTGAATTCTCATTTGGTTTTTTGGCAACTTAGAGACCTAACGTCAATACTCTTGTTATTCTTATAGATAACACTCTTCAAACATGAAGGAAACTCTAGGAGGAATTTCAACTATAAAACGTGACACCTTGTTCCTTTTCTGGTTAAGATGTTGATCTAGATTGTTTATCACATGTTGATTTTTGGACTTATTTTTGCTCAATAAAAAAGTTTAATGAAATATTTATTTTCAATAAAAGAAGAAATGAATGCATGTGGTTTGAGAATTAGAATATGTAGTTGTGAGTTAAATTTAAAGTTTATCTCCACAAGTTCTATTCTTTTTCATTTGTAGCTAGCCATACTAGCCAATACTCTGCATTATGGTTGTGTCATATTTTCCAATCAATTTGAAAATCATTCAGAATATAGAAAAATAGAAAAAATATATATTTTCATGGAAATAAAACTGTAAGAAAAATGAAATAAAAACTGCGAGAAATAAAAAAAAAACTGTAAGAAAAATGTGTTGTAATTGAAATAACTAACTTGAATATACTGTCAAATGTTACGTGATGGTTTGTCTCAAGGACTGGTGAATAGTTTGAATGTTAAACATGCAACTTCAGCGGTGGTTTAACTTCTTTTATAGTTTTTGCACTTGAATTTAATTGGTGGCAACGATGGACATGGATTGCAATGACTTCATGTTGAATGTGTGATTTGGGTTGATTTGGATGTGATCCAATGGCTGAGAATTTGTTTTTTGTTAATCCGTGTGCTTTGATTTGTTTTAATGGGAAATAGGATGGGTTGGGTGTCATTTATTGAAGTTATTGGGTTGGGCGTTGAAAGCGGTGGGTTTAAATGTTGAACAACACATAAGTTATGACTGACATACATTCACTTTTATTATGTGCAGGTATGGATATGCATTTGGGATACATAGCTCCAGTTCTCATAAGTGGGGGTTGAAGTGATTGCTACTTTGTACCATTTTGGAAGGATTTATGGTTTTATTTGTTTTCTAGTTGGGTCAATATGATTTGTACTCTTAAGTATTAATATATTATTTATGTACAATTGTGGGCTCATTCAATGTTTTGGGAAATTTTGGACATAAATTAAAATCTATGTAGGCTTAATGTTATCTATTTTTGTTTAAATATTGGTTACATATCTCTCAATTTCTGGTGGTTTGGTGAGATAAATACTATATCAATTATTGGTCCCTACATAACATTAGACATCTTTTCTAAAAAACAATTAATTTTATTAAATATTAATGTTAATTCATCCTATTCCCTACAATATCATATGTCTTTTCAACCTGAAGCAAAAACATATATAACTTATTGAAAAAAACATTTCTAACTTATTGAATATTGTGTCTTGTGTGCCCAATTGTGTATATCCCCTTTGTATTTGATAATATTAATATTGGAAGCAAAAGCATTTCTAACTTATTGAATATTGTCTTTTATGCCCAATTGTGTTCAATTTCATTGGTTTTCTGGTTAGACTCTTGAAATAATCGTAATTTTTATGTCTCTAAGTTCTAGACTCGCCTATTCTTACTTTAATTAAGAGTAAATTTTTCCTTTGCCCACTGAAATTGTTTATACTTTTGAAGTGTTACACATCATAGGTAAGCTTTGATATTAAAAAATTAACCTTTTCTAAAAATCAATTTTTTTAGTTAAATTATTTTTGAAGTAATTTTTTTGGTTAATTTTTTTTGAAATGATTAAAACTCAATTTTGTTTTCAATGATTAAAAGTGTAATTTGACGAGGGTTTCAAATCTAAAATTCGTACCAACTTAGCCTACTTACTTTTGAACTGTAGCTCTAAAATTGTTTAGACTTTTGAAATTGTTAAATGCTGAGAAGTTTCATTTGCTCGTTGTATCATTGAACACAAAGGACCTGTGATTTTAAAGAAAGCATAAAATAATGTGCAAGTCAAACATTCAAACTTGTTTTTTTTTAAATAAGTTAATTATTCATATAAGAGGAGTTGGTTAAAACTGGAAAATCACTTAACTAAGTGTTGATATTAAGTCGAATAAAATTAAATGATAAAATTTCTTTTAGTATATATTTGCATATCAAAATATTTTAAGCTAATCATTAGTTAAAAAAATTAAATACCCTTCACCTACATGTTTTGTGTGCTCTGCATTTCCAACCTTTTTTATTGTAAGTTTTGAAAACGACCATGTTCCGGATGACATATACGTGGAAGCTTGTTTAAAGAAGATGCAAAAAGTGGAGTTAAGTTTTCGAATTACTCATCCTCGAATTGAGCAAGAATTGTATCAACGGTTGAGATGGGGTTACGATTAAGACGATTTGAATATCTCTATTTGGGTTTCACTGAAATTTATAGGTAATATTTTCCGTCTTCAATTCTTGTATCTAATCGGTTGTAAAAATGTAAAATCGTTGCCTTGTCGAATGGGAGAACTTAAAAATCTGAATTATCTCAATATTTGGGGATGTAATTTGAAGTGGTGATCCCTAATGAGATTAGAAAGCTTCGATAGTGTGAGATTGTATTGTATTTAAGTAGATGTTTGAAAATTATCAAATATGATTTTACTGAGGTTTGGTTTTTTTTAAAGATTCCTATATTATTTAATTAGATAATTGATGAAATATTAGATTTGAATTTTTAGAATGTGTGTAGTTTTCACTCTTTTAATTTCTACGAATCATATTGTTTTATGTTTTTACTAATTTTATTGTCATTAGTAATTTTCATTATTATTAGTTGTTATATAATTTGAGTAGGCCTAATGGTTAAGAGCATGTGTTTTCTCATATAAGGTCATAGATTCAAAACCATAGGGGTTAGAATATGTATGCCTTCGTAAACTTAGCAGTCACTCCATTGATTTTTCATTTATGATACGAAGATGTAATTGAATGTATTTTTTTTTCACTAAAGCCATTTTACCTTCCTTATTCTATTCATACCTCTTATCTTCCCACGGTCAAGCATTTCTACCTGTAAGAGTATTATATTACTCATAATGTTATGTAAAAGTACATAGAAGATCTCCACTATATAGCAATGGAGGAGGCCGAGTGTTGCTTAAGGATAACGATGAGAAATTGACAAATGCAAGTCCCTATGTGAGCTTACAGCTCATCATATTTATCTCATAGGGAAATGAAGCATTGGAAAAACAAACTTTGACACCCCCCTTAAGCGAATCATAGGGAGTAACTAAAAAATAAATAAAGAATAGATATTGGAAACAATCACTGATTAGGTACCTGTGTAAAAATTCTCATATGTAGAGAAAGAGAGAAAAACCTGTAGGAGAAAACTCCCCCCGAAAAAAGAGAGAAAGATGTCCGTGCTCAAATTGTCATGGAGTTGAAATTGTAGATCCCATAATCATCCATTGAATGGAAAGAACATAGACCTACTCCAATCAAGAAGTAGGAAATGTTGAAGTACCAAAACTCTAAAGATGAGAGCCATGAAACCTTAATGAGGTTGGTTGATCTTTGAAGTAGGTTTTTTGCAGAGGAAAAATGGTGGAAAACATTGTCAACTTCTCCAAAAAAACTACAAAGAAATTAGGTTCCTGTAAATAACCAAGACAAGGCTTCAAATAGAAGTAACACCATCAATCAATAAACAACTAATGAGGCGTGTTAAGTATAGAAAATGTTGTACAACAACACTCTTGAAATTATTTGTGCACTATCACCATCACACTAATTAAACACAAAATATGACAATTCTCAACAAAGCAATGACAATGATTTTTGTCACAATCTAACTACCTCCCCTAAAACACAACTATGGAAGAAGCGAGAATCAACAGTGTTCGTTGTTAGCAAATTCCCCCCTTGAAGCACAACTAAGGGAACAATTGCAATGAACAACAAAAAATTGATGCAATAAAATGATATGAATTCTTCGAGCATTAGTTCAAATGATGCTAGGACCATTCATTGATCCATCCACAACTGATCCCGATGGTTAGTGATGGTCCACAGTTCATTCTTTCACGTCTTTTCGATAATGATATGAATGTTGGGCTACTAGTTGATCAATAATGTTGGTGTTTGGGTAATTTATTCTGATGAGGATATGCAAATAGCTCAATTTTATATTTTTATTTTTTTTTTAATTTTTTTTTAATTTTTTTTCAGACTCAAAGTCAGGAGCCACAAGTTTTTCATCTGGACTGTAACTAGCAGCTATGTCATCAATATGTTTATTAGGAGCATTTTCTTCAAGCACCTCACAGTTGGATGTTGGTGATGAGGCAACAACATGATCATATCCAAGACCTACTATTGATTTATGCACTACAGGGTTAATAGGAGTAACAATTCCCTGTTCATTCTTCTCAAGTCCTCCTCTGACATATCCCATTTTTCTTAGTAATAGGGATCCAATACCAATAGTATGATTTTCAAAAGTGGGTATGACAAAGGCATGTGATGCGTCATGATCATCAACTTCAGTATTTTGACAATCAACATCATTAAGTGTGTAAGGAGAGCTTGGAACCTTAACATCCATTGTCTCCATCTCAAATTTTTGAAGAAGACTAACTTCCATTTTAAGTTCCTTCTTAGACTCTTGTAGCTTTTGAATGACCTCATCCTTCTCAATTAGTTGTTGAGACAAGACATCATAATCTTGTTCAAAAAATGATATTGCTCTATCATTGATTCTTTTAAACAATCAATCTCTATAATGTGTTGATTATTTTTCTCTTATAGTTTCTTCTTCAAATTTGAGTCAAAAGAAGACTCAACTTCCTCCTGCAAGTCATCAAGGCGGTCATTCTTCTCTTGACATTCATCTACAAGAATATGGAAGTATTTTCCTATGGTTAAATCTAGATGGTCAACCTTTTGGATTTTCTCAACTATGGAAGTTTTCAACCTATTCTTAAGAGTTGCATTCTCTACTTGCAAAACAACTACCAATGATTTTAACTAAAGAACTTCTTTACAAAGTTCATTTGCTACTTTTTTCTCATGCAACTCCTGCATTATTTCACCCATCTTGAAAAGACAAAGTTGGCAAATGTATTTCCACTAGCCATAAAAACAAAATTGTTGCAAAACAAAGCTAATAATGACTCCAAAAATTTCTTTAAGTTTTCGAACATATCACAAATCAAACCAATTTGCATAACTAACCAACAAGTAAGCCTTTATTAACCCCAACCATAAACCTAACAAGTACATCACCCACATGCACATAGAATCATTCTTGAATAAGCATCATTCCTTGAACATTAATATATTTTAATCATAAAATCCTTCCTTTCAAAACAATTCCTTAAATTTGAGTTCAAAAACCTTGCAAAAAAAAGCTAAAAAATATGTGTGGGGGGGAATTTATTAAATATTCCTACCACAAACATTTGAGGGGCTTCGTATAATTTAGATTGTAAAAATGTTCATAAACAAACTAAGTACACTTTAAAGTATATAATGTTGAAATATAAGGAGATTTAAAAATAAATAAAAACATTTATTAAAAAAAATTAATTAATTAAAAATTATAAAGCTATCATAATTGTTGATAAATTTTATTTCCATTCAAAATTTCCTTGAAAAATTCCTCCATTATCTGCGCTCTTTAATCTCTTCATTTTATTTTCATTTGATTCTAATTTATACCATGTACCTAAGTAACCACACATTCAAGACCATTCAAAACCCTTTCTTACTAATTCATCATTCACCATTTAATCATTCATGCCATCCTTAACCTTCAATGTAATGAGTTCTATGACATATGGGAACTCTACATCAAATTTTTGTAACACTATCTTAATGTCTTGTTAATCCATGTGGTAGATTTATTAAACTACATTGTCCCCTGTGGTTTCTTACAATCTCGAATTTCCCACATCATTCATCTAATTTGATATGTTGTACTCTAGTGAAACATAGAGAAACAACATCTAATTAATTGAATGATTCAGTCTATATCATTATGAAATTAAAATATTTAAGAAAAAATTTAAAGCTAGAATCATGACTAAACATCTTAAAAGAATCAATGGAATGAAATGAACAATAATATCAATCACATGAATATATAAGGAAATATTTAATTACAAATATTAAGGAAAAAATAGTGTATTGATTAGGCACTTCAAAATGAAATTTGTGTTGTGATAAGTCATGTCACTTGAGAATTTTGGTATTGTTGGGCTTATAATTATGTATGTATTACATTGAAAAAGGGTGTATTCCTAGTCACGAGCCTCTACTAATTTTAATGTTGAAGTTCTAAAGTTATTAAATAAAAAAGTAAGTTCAATGTGTTTGTTGAAAGTTATTGAAAGGTTACTGTACATTAGTGGTAACGAAAATTTGGAAAGACAGTAACATGTTAATTTGGAGGGATGATTAGAGATACTTATATATTGAATTTGTAGATGGTGTAAAAAGATTACGTGAGTTGGCTTTCTTACTATTTAATTTTTGTTTATAGAATTTGAGTCTATGTGAATTATGAGTTTTCATAGAATTTGTACATTATTTTTTTATAAAAAACATAAATTGGAATTTTTTTGGGGATTTTTTTACAAATTGGCCATTTTTTGGACATTCAAAAAAAAAAATAAAAAAAAAAATGACCAAATTGGTTAAAAATTCACCTTATCTTTTTACACATATATGAATAAATTGATAATATCCCAAAAACATTATTATTTTTAATAGTAAATTACATATTTTTTAATGAATATTCACCTAGTATTTCCTATATGTATGATTTTTCAAACCAACAAATATAATACTATAGAGAATCATAATAATTGAATCCTTAAAAGATACCTTAAATATAGTGCATATGCCCATTTGAATATCTAAATGATAGATTTTTACTACAAAAACTTGTGAATTTGTAGAGAATAAATTGTTTTTGTGCAAAACTATTTTCCAAAATTTATTTAATCTTTATTATATATATATATATATATATATATATATATATATTATATATATTAATTTATATATATTTCAAATTATGAAATTCATTATATTCGTCAAATTACAAAGTCTTTCATTAATGCAACAAATAACGATCTTACCATTATATGTGTGTGTGTGTGTGTGTGAGTGTCTTAATATTATATAGTGCACCATATCTTTATTTCCCCATGGTTAAGGCCCCAAAAAGTTATAGTGGAAATAAACGAGGGATGCATTTTAAGATTTTGTATTATTTTTTAAGTGTGGTTCATGGACATTGGGTGATCGTTACATCCACGAGAAAATCCATGCAAATCAACCCGAAGGGATCTACCCGCCGGCCAAATAAGAAGGGCCTAACCCCAAGGGGATCGAGGAGATTTGACCACGTGACCTCCCATCTAGAAAGGTACTTAGCAATAGGAACTCGACCAAATAAGCTAACCCTAGGGGCTATTAAGATTTTGATATATGTGTTAAGAGAAAAACGTATTAACAGTAGCGAAAAGTTACACACAGGCACACACATATATAATATATACAATTGACTCTATATGCCTATGTAGTTTCATTGATAATGGATTTGTTCAAATTATAGAAAAATAATGTCAAAGATAAAGACATATATTTTATTTCTCAAAAAATGGTGTTTTCATGAATTTATAGTCCAAACCACCAACTTCATGATCTCAAACATATATCCAAAGTAACCAAGTCATTGTGTATGTAGGATTCCCCAAGGAAAATTTTAAATCAGAAAATTGTGTCCACATGTTTACTACCATCTACATGTGCTCATTCCTAGTGCCAGAAATACATGCAAGTTTCTAGTGCTAGGAATGTGAATTTGTTCCTACAACTAGTGACTTTAACACATGGGAAATGGTTGACGTGGGTTTGGGGGGATGGGGATGGTAAGAGAGGGAAGGATAGAGGGTTCAAGGGAGATAAAGGGAGAAAGAAAGAGAGACACAAAGAAAGAGGGTAGGGGTCAAGGAAGAATGAATCAGTGGGAAATGGTTGAGGTGAGTTTTCATGAGGGGGGAACGAGGGGTTAAAAAGGGAGGAGCAAAGGGGGGGAGGCGGGACAAAGATAGAAATGGGCAAGAATTAATTCACTAAGAAATAGAGACAATCGAATAATATGACTTTAATACTCGAAACAAAACCAGATCTAATCATATTTAAAGAAAATAAGTCTAAAAAATATGTAGGCTATGTCAAGAAGTAGTTAGAAAACTTAGAGACCAACATAAAATCAAAATCACAAGTAAAAGAGGATAATGACAACAATATGATAGACTATCCAATAGAGTCACCAATTTTTTTGTGATCTAAATTAATCAGTAACAACGAGTTTTTGCTCTGAGCCTTTCCCGGGACTCACCGGACCATGTGTGAACAAGTGTACTATTATACCAATCCCTGTTACATGCAAACAATAATCAAAATTGCTAAGGAAGGATGATAAATATTACCTGTAAATGGAAGAAGCAGATGGTTGGAGTAGCCAACTTGAAGGAATGCACCAAAAATCCTAGCTCCCAAATGCCAAGCCAAAAACCTACATCCAATTAACCAACAAGGCTACTAAAAGACTCTCTACAATATCTTGTTAGCACGATAATAATTGATAACCAATAAACAACATATAAAAATCAAAAGCAATCAATATGATGGAAAGGAATTCACTTTCATAATAATAGCAAAATGATGCAATAACACAATGACATACCATCACATGAAATCTCTCCTCTCCGACATGCAATCTTGGTCTCCACCTATAGTAAGGATAACCTCAACAAAATAATAGATCTCTTATGCTATATCTTTGGATCCCTTTTCCACTTGATATAAATAGTTTATACAATTATTTTTCCTTCCTTAAAGGAATGTACCTGAACACCTAGCGGCAAGAGAACTTAAGAAACTTCTACAATATTTCGCTCCTAGCCAACTCATAAACAAAATAATCGAGTTGATCACCTTTGAAATAAAAAAATCGAGAAATCACTAATTAGAAAAGACAAATCTACACGCAAATACTTTGGTTATATTATGTGAATAAGAGTGTTACTGAATGTAAATGGATAACCAACAAAACTATTATAAAAATGTAACAATCAAAAGAAAAAGCTATGCACCAAAGTCAACGAGACAAGTTTATGCAAATGACTCAGAGTGGGTAAAATATACAATAGCGATGTGAGAGAAAAATATTACACTTGTTTATATTCTCGTTATATTGAAAGTATTAATATTTCAAACAAAAGCATTATTGAATATTGTGTGGCCCATTAGACTTTTGAAATAATCATAATTCTATTATGTCAAGAGTGATTCTCACCTACTCTTATTAGTCCCTACCTACGGAAGCGTTGGGACTCTTAGCATTCGATCAGTAGTTGACTCGCCATTAATTCACGCGTTGACCGTCAATTTGCACCGGTTAATTACTCTTTAACCAAAGTTTATGCTGGGCACTTTCTCTACAAGAAAATTTTAACCAAAGTTTTCTATTTACCCTCTTATTGCCCGCATCACTTGCCCCGATGTTATTTTAGTGTGGGAAACTTAATTTATCCTAAGTTTCAAAATTGGCGTGTGGACGTTGAATAAACCCAGCACCCTTACACTTAATTTATCCTAAGTTTCAAAATTGGCATGTGGACATTGTATAAACCTAGCACCCTTACACTTGTCATCGTTAGCTGACACGATTGTTTACAATTGTTTACAAGTGTCGACATCTCTTCATTCGACCACCCTCTATCTTCATTCAGGTTTGCAAACACATTGCAAATTCAGGTTATCAAACACATTGTTCATCCACTCCCGCATGTTCGCAAATGTTTCAGGTGTTTCAGGAAGCTAAGTTTCAGGTCTTTCAAGAAAGAAGCTCTAATAGAAAGAAAATCGTGCAGCACAACCAGTGGCAACAAGAGTTCCAACGCTTGGGAGGGCGTGAGTAGTATCTTGTAACCTGGTGTGTTGGTATAACTTGGGCTTTTGGAAAATGGACTCTCATCTGCTCGTGGGAAGGAGCATATATCCCATATTTCTTAGAGTTAATACTGAACCTGGGCACCAACAGAGAGCTCGACTTCTAGTTTTCATATTGTCCTACGTTTTTCTCTACGTTTTCAGTGGTTGGGTACACTCACGGGTTTTAGGGACAATGTGAGCTGCTGTTGGTGAGATGTTGATTTGGAGACAAACTCTTTGGCGTGCATTGCTTAGTTGTTAATTTATAAAAGCTCTTGACAGGGAATATCGGGTTGCCGAGCAATAGAGCTATGTCTGCCCAAAGAAAGACTTCTTTCATTTTTCCTGCAAGGATAAGATAATACTAACTTCATGTGCAAAATTCTGAACAAATCAAATTGGCTTTGAACTCTGGTTGGCTACAGAAAGTTGCATCAAAAATTTTTTCCTTACAAAATTTGTAGTGAATAATAGATGCTTCATTGCAAAATATGCAAAATGTTTTTTCCCCACAAAATATGCAGTGAATGTAGTGAATAATAGATTATAATTTTCTATGAAATTTCAATTCAACTTAAAATGGATGTATGTAATACAAGGAAATACAATTACCTATGCAAACTAATATGAAAATTTTGAGAGTGCTCTGCCAGCAAAAGTAGCACGCCTTTCATGGTTGGCAACGTCTAAAGTCCATGGGGAATACTCTCCATATTCTGGCTGCTGGAAGGAGTATGATGCTAATCCCTACCATCCGATAAAGAACCCTTCGGTAATCATCCAAAAGGGTTTGGCAGGGAGGTAGGTAGACAACCTAACATATTTATTCATATTCTATCATTTTTCACATTTGTGCTAGAATGCAATTAAATGTACTTCGAATTGGATGATATTACTTGAAGTTATCATTTGACATGCTAGAAAACTGGCTACTTGCACATCCAATGACATCGATTTGTGCTGAGGAGGGCTTGTCAAGCTTTAAGCCAATAGCTCTTTATCGAGATTACCATGGCCTCCCAAAGGTTGAAAATTGTAGCTTACAAACTTGACGTGTTCTCTAACAACTTGAATATTGTATACCAAAACTGTAATTTATTTAAGTGTCTTTGGATGGGATTAAATATCACTGAAAATGTTGAATGGCTGAAGCAGGAAATTTCCATGTTTATGGAAGAAGTCGGAGGAAGAAAAGTGAAGTTTGAAAGAGATAGAATTGTTCTCACTGCAGGAGCAACTACAGCCCATGAGGTGCTGACATTCTGTCTGGCTCATCCTGGAGAAGCCAGGATTTAACGTGGCCCTATTGCGTTTTCATGTCACTCGTAGAAATGAAACTTGATGAGTGACTCAACCTGCCTTCTTTGTGTTGTCCACCTTACAGTTTGAGCTATCACTTTGTTGTGTTGTCCATCTTGTAGTTTGAGCTATAGCATGCGAGACAAGTTGTAGGGTAGTGGGCCCAAAGAGTTAGACAAATGGTAAATTTGTGGGCCCACAACGTAAAACGTGGTGATTTATTACTACTTTGTATATGACATCTCTGCATGCACTCCAAGTGTCCTTTGCAAAGGTACATCTCTACATCCATTACAGGTTTTGCATAGGCTCTAGAAGATGTTCTTAGTTTTATAGAAGGCATTCAAAATGCTCCCTTCAAAGATATTTTATTATCAAACATTCAGTTCTGTTTTAACTCAGAGCCTTTATAAGCGCTTTAATTGCTAGCATCCTCATTTAATGAGGGAGGAACTCTTGTATTCTACACATCTGG
The DNA here is from genome assembly GCA_000404065.3 of Pinus taeda. Classification (NCBI taxonomy): domain Eukaryota; kingdom Viridiplantae; phylum Streptophyta; class Pinopsida; order Pinales; family Pinaceae; genus Pinus; species Pinus taeda. The sequence continues at coordinate 71,340 of APFE031087388.1, forward strand.
TAACTTTTCTTAAGGTTAGTGAAGTTGGAAACTAAAAAAAATTATATTCCTCTCTGTTATTCTGCACATGAATTGTAAAAAAAATTATGCTTGAAAAAAATTATTTACAGAATCCTTCCACGTGCTCTGAGACAATTTTCTCTCGTAGTGTACCTCAAGGTTGCCCAGTAGAGCCTGCTTATAAATTAGCTTGTCAGCGTCACAAACCATTGTGAACTCAAACATTAGAACTAAAATAAAATGTTTTTCATAACAAAACTTTCATCTTACTATTATAATAATGAAGACCAGATTGCTCATCGTCGACTACAATATAGTCTTCCTCCTCATAGCCAGCGTCCTACACTTCAAATATCTGTTGTTTTAATCAGTTGGTCTCTTGTTTTAAACGGTTGGTTACATCATTTTCATGGTTCTTCAAGGTATATGTTGCTGATGGCGTCGTCGTTGTTAATCCATCTTGCTCCGATGGTTCCAAATCATTGGCAACGCCAAGTTGATGATCTATATCGATGTTCGTTTGTAATATGTGAGAGAAATTATAGGAAAAAAATTCACACAGGCAACAACATATCCATTGAAAATTACAGAAAAATTACAGAGAAGAGGAACAACAGAGTAGATATGAATACCAGGAGTAAGCTTTGTGTGAGCATCTGGCGAATCTTCAACATCTACCAGCTTGCGTTCAAACTGAGCCATTCTACTGCTAAGAAACAAATTCTAAGTAAATCCTTCTGCACTTCGCAAGACTAGCACTTTTGAACAAATTCTAAACTTCTGGTTCTCAAAATGTATCTCAGACAGAGTGAAGCGTATGGTTTACTAATTTGGCACTTGGCATTTGTAATGCGACGTGACATATTTATGGACACGTGGACACAAATGTGGGGCATCCGAAAAATCTCAAAGTTAAATATCATTGCACAGGGAAACTATACTCGTCAAAGTTAAATATTATTGCACATGGGAAACTATACTCATCTACCACTGGGAAAATGGCAATAAGTATTTTATCATTTGAATATTGAATCAGAAAACATGTTTAGAACCGTTTCGAACAAATCTATATCATGACAGTGCTGAATGACTTCTACAACACACAACAACCCACATTAAGCGTCAACAATATAACGCTCAACGATAAAGTGATCAATACTGTTATAATTATCACCAGTATAACTCTTAGCGATCTTATAATCAATAGTCTTATAATCGTTAGAGCCAAAATCAAAAGTAACATAGTAACGTTTTATTAGTTCCACATTGTGGCTAAACTGTTTCACGAGCAGACACCGGCATGCAACTGCGACCGGTGACGATAGATCACTGACATCAAAGTAGCTTGCAATACACTTTCCCACTATACTACGATAGTGTACTGAATTTTCCACAGCCTTAACCGTGGTAGATAACATTTCCCGTATTGACTCGACCATAATCTGTAAACCCCCACCAACGTACTTGCCTGGGTTCATACAAAGTCTATCATTTAACTCCCTGGGCAAATTATTTAACTACAAAGACGAAATCATGCTTCGAAGGTTTTGCTGTAGAAATCACATTCTCAGAGTGCAGAGTGGAACACCATCATTTTTTTTCAGCGAGAAAGTTGCTTCTATTAAAAGAAAAGAATGATTTCAGAGTATAATTATGGCATTCATGTCTCTTTTACCTGTTGTAGATAGGACAAAGGCTGCAGTGACCTCTGGATATGGAGCGTTTTTATAGTGTTATTATACAAAGTCTTATATCATTTCGGTAGTAAAATATTCAAAGACAGCGACGATACAAATGGTCAAATATAAATTGGCAGGATGTAGTATACAATGTATTTAAATGTATTTAATGGTGGCAATGGAGATGTTATTGTATTACAACTTATGGTGGATTCACATTGCAATGCATTTCATATATTATCAAACTATGGTATCGTACTTATGGTGTGGTGATAGTATAATATATCTGTGTTGGTAGTGATATAATGGTTGAAGAGTATTTGGAATTTATGTGCATTGTCCATAGTATATTCATACATATGTGTGTTATCTTCCTTGAGTTATATCTGCGTTACAATTTGTTTTCAGGAATATATCACATAGGACGTTATACATATATTGCAGCATATGCATCTGACAGGCTTTGATATAATATGCAAACGACATCATTGCTACACACAGTTATGGATTTGACATAGAATTATTGACAATCACCATTAATATACTATATTAAAGATATTCGATATTATTGGATGTTATACAACCTTACGTTATATTCCAGTATTATATACATTCCAAGGATACGAACCACATCAACATCCAATTCCTTATGATTCCAATTGCGTTGGTCTTCATAACACTAAATTTCTTGTCCCGGACTGCATGGATGACTGTTAAAAGAATCTCTTCTTCTCTTCCTTCGAAGGTTTTGCCGTAGAAATCGCATTCTCAGAGTGCAGAGTGGAACACCATCATTTAAACACCTGCACTCGACATCGGCTAGAGGGGACACATGGGCTTCATGCAAGCCCCTGCTTGCTTACCAAAAATTTTTCCGTTAATTGACACTTGTAGTGTTGTAGTGTTGCAAATTTCTCAACCCCGGCACCGCTACGACAATGGCTCTCTTGTTTTAGTTACGAGTCAAGTCTTACTCAACCCTACTCTTACTTTTTGACTCTAAAATCAGACTTTTGTAAGTGTTACTCTTGGGTACTCTTACTTTTCAACTCTCGCAATAAAATTCTTTCGACTTTTGAAATTGTGGAAAGGTGAGAAGATTCATTTGCATAAAGGACTCGTGATTTTAAAGATAAAAGCAATGTGAAAGTCAAACCTTCCTTAACATTTCAATAATTGATTTCATTTTGTATGGTCATTACTTGATTGTGGTTCACCTATAAAATTTCAAACCCCATAATCAACTACCAATTTCTATTTCCAACTTTATAGATCCATTAATGCACCCTTATAGTACCTGCCGCAACTCCCAAAACTCTCGGCAACCCATTCTTGACATCATCTTGACTGTACCATGAAGATGCATGTTATTTCATGATCATTAGTTTTCCGACGGTTCTATTTTTCCGAGCAAATGAGACTGGTTGTAAAAAATGGATGGCTCATGCTAGTCATCGAGTTGGGCCATCACATAAACATCATTGTATATATCCATGTGGCATTCGTTCTGCCAAATAAATATAACATACGATACAATAAATATAACATACACATTTAATGTCACCCTCGTTTGAATTTGAAAACCCGCCCAAATGATATTTAAATTTCTATAATCGTGCTCAACCGATGTTTGACGGGAAGATGCACCTCCCTAGCAGGCCATCGTCGAACTCAAAGTTCGAGCATTCATCGATTCCTGCAACAATCAAGAAAATGTTCAATCTCTTTGCCAATTTTCTCACTCACAGAGATGCCTGGGTTGGAACTTTCGAAGGCGTGGTGAGCTTGTTGGATAGTCCATGGACTGATTGCCCAGGGACTTGATTCCCCAACGTTTGATTATTGGTTGTTTTTTATTCGAACCTGGGCTGATTACATAATTTCGTTTGCCCAAATTTTCTTTATTTGTTAGTTGTGATTCGAACCTGGGTTGATTACATAATTTCATTTGTCCAGCTTTTGTTTATTTGTTGATTGTGATTCAAACCTGGGTTGATTGCACAATTTTGTTTGACTAGCTTTTGTTTACTTGTTAGTTGTGATTCGAACTTGGGTTGATTGCATATTTTAATTCGGCAAAGGTGTTGCCAGATGTACAATAGGGAACTGCCAAGAAGTTGACATCAGGTGATGGGGAACTGAGCGATTTTTAGTAGGAGGTAGTTCAGTTGGTTGTAGTTCTAAACGGAGATCATTTTCTGAACAGTTTTCCAGACGACAGAATGTTTGGGAGGTCGATGAAGGTGAAGCAAGCAGTGCAACATGTTGAGAAGGGCATGACACGCTTCATGGAGGCAAGTATAGATGCCTTAAACCTCGGGGCATCAGATTTTGCAATCATCCATATGAAATCTTCGCTCACATACAGAAAAACCAACCGCTGATATGTAGCGCTGCTTTACCTATCAAGAACTGGTGTTAATTGTTGAAGCCCTACATAAGTACTTGTAGCAAATTTCTGCCCAGGTGTATGGACTCTGTATTTCTAATATGATTTCTTAAATGGAGTGTAAATTTCTTCCCAGGGGTTTGGCCTCTGTATTTTTGGAACAAACATAACATGAAATTTTATGTGAGTTATTTTTCCCAACCAATTTGAGTAAAGAGTTG
>APFE031087388.1:105529-159915 GCA_000404065.3 Pinus taeda
TGACAATTTGTTTACAAGAGCAAAGCCATTGATACCATACAAATTGATTTGGTTCCAAATATAAAGTTGCAATACGTACCTTTTGTGTGTTTTGCACATTATTGTGATCAAAAAATTGCTCCATCTATAGTATCCATGTTGCGAGATCCTTTCCGTCAAACTTCCTCATACCAATTTTTGGAATATGGTGGGTCTTCGATCCAACATTAGATTCTATGAAATCATGATTAACATTTCTTTTGTTCTCGTCATGAGTTTCCTGTACTACCTTTTCACCATTAGTGATCATTTCTTGTAGCAAATTATTCAAATTTATCTTCAATTCTTCCATCTTATCATCTATGCCATCCATCTTAGCGTCCATGACATTCATCTTAGATTCCATGCCATTCTTGAAACCATCCATCTTAGCTTTGATGCCATACATCTTACCTGCTACATCTATCTTTAAACCATCCATCTTAGATTCCGTTACTTTTTGTGCAAGTCACATTTGTTGCACTTGGTCTCGTAATTTTGATATATCATGTTTCATTTCTTCCTCTTCTTCATGAGCCATGCTAGAGCTTTCAGGTTGCTTACTAGGTGTTTGCATTTCTTCCCTCGGGGCATCAATTACCTATAGAAATTCTTTACTATGCCCTTTGAATTCCTTCAAACTAATTTTTCAAACCAAGCTTATGCAAAAAAAAAAACAAAAAACTACACACCTTTTTTCACTTTGTAGGAGCTCAATATTGAATCTGATGTATCTATGTAATTGCGGATAATCCAATTCTAAAATTGTGACCTATAGTATCCTTCTGTGTCCTCTTTCCAATGCCACCAGTCTAATCGAATTTACATTCTTCAAGGTGGAGTTATGCACAATATCCCAAGATGGCCTGATTATAAACCTTTCCAGAAGAGTGAACTTGTAAGAAGTGCCACGTGTCATTGTTTTGACCTTAGTATCTAAAAAATATACACAGGAAACTATAGTCTATCCTATTTCTGTAACTTCTTATGAAATTTCATTCTGATGCTCAAAAAAAAAGTTATGATGATTTTCCCTAGGTCACCTGTTTAGAATGAAATTCGGGAGTCTGCAAAAAGGCCAACTTCCTCAGAACATAGCTCCACAAATATAGCTCAAAATGCTTTGAAGTTCATACCTGAGGTTCATAACGAGTTCATCCCAAATGGTTTTTTTTTAGCGTTTGAAACGTCACAAAAAAAAATTATAGCGCAAATGCCACAATGACCTATTTGGAGCAACGAAATCATAGAATCCAAAGCTCTGATACCAAATGTTATGAAACCAGCTCACAAAAAGATAGAAAAGATAGATCAACACATTAGAATTTAGCCTCTTCGAAGGGGCAACCTCCTCTAAATTACACAAATGAATAATTCTTCGATGATTCAATGACAAAAGCCCCTTTCTATATATAGCAGTCTAAGGGGTCACAATATAACCAAGTGGATCTAACAATAATAATATAAAGGCACAATAATAAAAATAGAGGGATTCTATGGGGCACAGTGATAACAATATGGGGACAATAGGGGCACAACAATATTAATAAGGGATACAACTACAATAGTAATGGAGGCATCACTAGTATTATAGGGACCTAACACTATCATGTTACCCAATGTGAATCATTCTTACCCAAGCAGGATTCTAACAATGGAGGGATTTTACATGCTCCTCCCCTTTTATGAACATCATCCTCGGTGTTTGTTGTTCCGTTTCATTTCCTTGAAACCTTGTTGGATACTTTTCTTCCTTTCATATTTTTTCTCTCGTGTATCCTCTTTGGAAGTAAAGGCTTTCATTGTATTTATCTTGAACCACAACTCATTTGTGCAGCTAGATCTCTTTCTGGTTTAAGATATAACTGGTTCTAACAGAAAGTCTCCTTTGGCTCTACAATCATCATTTTTTTTTCATTTGGTGAGGCAACTGATATTTTTCATTTGGTGTGACCACTGAGCTAAGAAACACCTACTCTTACATTGATTCCATGCTCTTTTCCCAGCACACTTGCATACATGTTGAGTATATGTTTCATAATTCCGATATGCATTCTACATCCTATCCACATGAATCCAATAAACCCAGCACCATTAACAAATTACTACAATATGCCCAATGGTCATGCCTATTGACAAAAATATTGTCTTCTTATAACTTCAAAATTGTACATCTCTTTTCAAACTCTCATATGAAGATAACAATTATCGAAGAACTATTTGTATCATGATATAAATTAAATATCATTTTATCGTTGGTGCATATACTATCTTAAATATTTTTATGACCAATAGGTCATATTTAAAATGTCCTGAAAGTGGACTCAACTATGCTCATCCTTGATGGTTTTTTCTAGTTGCTCATGGTCACCAACAAGTATCTTGATTTTAACAATCTTCAACATAATATGTATGACACATTTTTCCCTTTCCTCATTCAACACTACAGGTTCCTAATTCAGATTTTTTTCTTTTATTTTAGATTGGTCCATTTGTATCATCACTGCTAATTCAAGATTTATTAGCTTTTGTTAAGGCTAAGGTAACTTGTAGTCCTTATTCTAGTATCCTCACATCCCTTACACAAATGTCTTGTAGATTTAAGTGTAGGATATCCTACTCATGGCTCTTATATTCTGTGGATTTTGTTTTGAGGTGACCTTAATGAAGTCATCCCTTGTCTTGTTGCCACTTTTTTTCTTGGTAATATAATTATGACACTCCATACTCCTATCATTTTAGTATTCATATATTTCAAGCTATAATGGTAATCCACCAGGAAATTATTCTTGACTTCCTAAATCAACCAAGTCATCCATTTCAACTATTTTCTTTCTGGATAACTATATATTTTTTCAGAGTATTATTAGTTGTTTACAACAATTTCATTAAAAACAACCTTAAGGGTTTAATTCTTCACCATACAAGTAATAAATTTATCATACCTATGATTTTAACCTTTATTTGCTTGATGGTAGTATTTTTATCGCATCCATATGCTTAGTAATTATGTCTATTTTCTTCTAACCATGTGTATTGTAATTGTATCGTCTTATAGCGTTAACTTTTGCTTTCACAATTAGAGTATCACCTATGATACATCCTTTTGTGGGATCATGAGAATCACATAAAGGCATAGTCGATTTGAGGTCCCAATCACTCTCTTTTTCATTAAATATATGTTCCATTTATTTCTTACAGGTGATCTTAAGTTGGATGTGACTAAAAACATCCATGGTGAAATTGGTATATACACTCCAACCACTTGTTAATGTTGTAGAATATTCCACATCTAAGAAAAAGGAAAACTCATCTACATCTTTCCATTTAGGAAATATTAATAGATGCCATCTGTAACCTCCCTCAGAGTACTACTTTTTCTTACAGCTAGATAAATGTTCAATTTCCCAAGTAAACGTAGATTTGTCAAAGTTAGTATTCACCATGACTAGACTCTCCATTTCTTGACGACTTTATTTCTCATTGCAAGCCCATTAACAAAGCCGAAGAATCTTAGAAACTAGAAAGTGGTAGGAAATATAAAGGTTCTTTGAAGTCTAGGTTAATTGCATTAACCCTCATGCAAGTACTGGGTTTCTCTTAATAACAAGGAAACAATTTTTGTTCTAGGTATTTGCCCTGAAATTGTACTGGCGATTGGCATCCCACAACATCCCTATCACCCTCCTCAATGATGGCATGTTGATGGCATGACACTTGTGCAAAGGGTTCTTACTTTTAGAACCGTGCTCCTATTCTTGTCAAAGAAACCAACAAACTTGAGATGCAACCCTTTTGGTTACTAGCTCCAATATCAACAGTCCTAACACTCCAAGTATAGAATTCACTTGGAGGCTAGAGAATGTAGGCATACTCCAATCCTAAAGGTGTTTCGATGACCATATTATTTTAATAAAGATTCGGGCACCCTGGCAGGATTAGACTTATGTATACAATGGTCGAGGCATGTATAATATAACTAAGTCCTATCCTTACTTATGTATTTGACATATTGATCATAAGTCCTATTGGACTATTTTCTGATATTATATATTTTTTTGAACAATGCATGTGTTTACTCAAGTTCAAAAAAGTCAAAACATTTATTGTTGAGGCTCAAACCCTAGATGTAAAAGCAAGTGCTACACAAAAATGTTGGCTAATAAAAAAGAAGACAAGAATCAAAAGGTTTGAGGCTTCTTCTTTAATAGACACTTCTCATGAGTTGTGATAAAAAAATTCCAAATGTTACAGTATTTAAATGGAATCCTCCTTCACTAGGAAATATATAGTTGCAATTTTTATCTCTTCTCAAGATTTGCATCAAAAGTAGACTAGGACAGGGATGCAGTGTTGTTCTGCACCAATTTTTTGAAAAACTAACATTTGAATCACACTTGTCTGAAATCAAAACGCTCATTAATTATTTCCTTTCTCATTGCGCTAGTGATCAAGTCAAGAGAAACCACATGCTCTACAATTTAGGTGGAGGCAGATATACATTTCCTTCATGGGTTTCTTCATGCAATGCTCATACCCACATGAAAGAGAGCCAATTACACACTAGCATGGATTCAACTTAACTTCCAATCTATTAAGTGCCAAGGGATTCACAACTCAATCTTATTTTATTCCTCTGAGTGCTGAATAGTTCCAAATTTAAGATGCATGTGCCAGTTTATATTTTATATGGCTACGAAAGGTCCATACAGTATAATTTCAAATCATATGCCTCATTTTTGTCTCACTCATAATAATTCAAACAAGATTTTATGTTAAATATTTTTTAAAAATGCCCATTACTATATTCTTTTCCAAAACCATGCTATGGAAAATGACATAAGCCATAAAATATCAATACAGGCCTTAGGTCAGAAAGGCCATCTCAATAGAAGGTTAACCAAAACCCATGAAGTGAGTCCATTAAAAAGGAGATAACTGAAAATCCTTCAAGACTCCAGGAAAACATTGTTTGTTATCATGCATCTCTTGAAATCGAGGTATGATCCTTGATTGGTTGTTAGAGAACCTTTTCTCTTAACTACACATACATTAGAGGGATTTATTCACTTTTTTTCAGTAACTTCATTTCACCAAGAAGAACTTCCTATTCATAATAAGGTTTCTTAAATATATAAAAGAAAATTTTCCACATAGAATAACTCTTAATGTCTCATTAACAATAAAAAATTTCATGCACACTATCAAACAAGTGACGAAGATACTTCAACGGTTGTGCTCACACTCCCTCATTTCTAGGCTTATGATAATGCCCATTAGGCCCGAGGGTTGAGCCTAATATTTGATAACACTTTTCATGTACCTCTACGTCACTCCATTTCTTTTTCCATTTGTATGTATACACTTATAACTATTTCCTATCTTATTTACTTGGTGTTATGATAGCCATTATGTTAATACTTGTTGTCAAATATCTCATAGGAACTCGACCCTTTGGGCCAAGTTATATATATTCTCCTCCTTTCTTTTATCATAGCCTATATAAGAGCTTCTTAGATATACTAGAATTCACTGGGTTGTGTAGCTACTCTTGAACCTATCCCCCGCTTGGATAGACTAGGTATGCACATGTTCCCTACCCATAGGGGCAATTTGTAACTATATCGTTAATCATTCAATTTGCATACTTTGGTGAATACCGTAAAATTTTTATATTAATGGCATGGGTGGATATGGAACATGCTAAGACCTTCCAACTTGGACTTAAGACTTACACCCTTAATATTGATTTCACATTGGTTTCTACGACGCAAGTGCCTTTCCCACACACCATGTAATTTATTAAAGCCACCATGTCACTTATTCAATAATGCCTTAGTACCATAGTCAATAATAAAAAAAATTGTTAAACCTTTAAGGGGGATATTCCTGGGGGGTGTGCTACGAGTCATTTTTTCCTCGTCACCTCTTCCACTTGCGATTCACATGGGTATGACTGGGAAAGAGGTTGGGTTGCGTTAAATAGTCTCAATTACTTGAAATAATCCAACAGTGGTGACTCCCTCTCCTTGAACCCTAACCCTTATCCTTTCGATATAATTTGATCTGCTTACGTGACAACACTTCCCTATTTTCTTTTCAGGGCTTGTTTTTTATCAGTTCCGACCTGTGGCTGCTTGGAATGAGAACAACTGATATCACTCTGGAGAACTATGTCATCCTCTCACCGATGCAAGGCCTCTACCATAGTCTCGTGTTGACTAATATTACTTGTTTAAATGGCATTCTGATTTTATTATCAGGTTCACTTAAAGTCTTCTCTCTACAGTACTTAAGCTTTTCACAAGTGATTTTCTCCTTTCCTTGCTTGCTAAATGGATTCATTTACCAGCTATGGTGGTTATTCTTCTAACTTTTATTGCTAATGGGTTTTATTCCCTCTCCTCCAGCGACTCTTTGCAACTTCAATATTCTATATTCTCCCTTGCAACATTTTTGTTGGCTGTCCTTGGTAAATATAGTATCCACGCCACTATATTTTCATAATCCAGATGCATTCATGTTGTTTCTATGTTTGATGATTACCCTAACTGTGACATTTCCTCTGCGAACGGGTATATGGAATTCTATGGTCAGGACTGTATCAATATTTTGATTCCCATCGCATTGAAGTGGCACTGGGTAACTTTAAATTTTATTTTTTCAACATCACTTGGGTATCATTTACTTCCCTCCTTCCTAAGCATATTAGCCGTAGAATAGACCTTTTGTTTAAGTTCTCTATTGTTCTCCCAGGGGGTTTACTCAATTTTTTTCTTACCTACAAACCTTCAGCATTCATCCCTACATCTAGGGGATCTCACTTCTACTGGTACACCTATAGTGGATTTTGAAAGTAGGGTTTAATGTATATACCCTATTGCACTACGATCCAGAAGTGGCTCACCAATTTCAGAGTATCAATTTGATTGTGGTCTAAATTCCTCTTTTCCCTTTTCCAGAACCTTCCTTACCATCTAGATTGGATTTCATGGTCGAACTTCTCAAGGAATGTATTTTCCTTGGAAATTCCCAACCCTTTATACGACCGACTCATGCTTCCTTTGTTCATACGCATTATAATTGCTACATAATAATGTTACTCCTTATTTTTCGTTGATGCAAGGTTCCTACAGGAGGCCGAGAGTATAATGCTTACGAAATCTACCCCAACTTCCTTTACTTTGAAGTTCTATTATATGCCCGCTATTAATCTTTGTGGTCATTTCCTCAGTTTCTTCTTGTTTATGGCAGACTTTTAGGCGCAAGCTCCTGGTTCCCTTCAATATGCAAGGTAATGTTCCTCCTTGCTTGGTTTTTTTTCCTATCAGGGACTAATATTTACCTTTGCTGATTCTTGTTGGTTTATTATTTGTTTATAGGTTTCCCCACTTGCCAGTTTCCAAATTCTTAATGGTTAACCTTCTTGTAAGGTGATTTGACATTGTTGACAATCTCCTCCATACTTGAATGCCTCCAAGTCAGTTTCTCTAGCCAACCGGAAGATGTTAAGTGTAAATACCTATAAAGGTTTCTACATACTCGCTTCATAATATTTGCAAAGTCCAAGGGTGTTAGAAGCATTGGAGAATTAGTCTCAGTTTCCCTTTCCAATGGTTTTGTTAATTACTTTGTTTCGTTTCCTTTTGGGATGCATATTCACTTTTAGTATATAGATTAGCTTCAGCTTTATTCTATAGCAACCCCAAGGTTTTCATTATATTTCTGTAATGTACAACCCTTGTATTAATACTTCCGGCTTATTATATTTAGTGTATTTTATTTGACCTCGGTTTATGGATATATTGAGACTATTATAAAGATTTTATCTCTATAACTCACCGAATTTTCTTATTATGTTGCTTCATCTCAACTGTGCTCACGCAATAGTATAATATTTGAATTTTTGGATTCATGAATTAGTTTCCTTAATGCACATTTCAATTATCACTATAGCTTTGTGACCTATCTGAACTTTTCATTTATCAGGATTATATTGAGGGGTGCTCTAATATAATGGTCCCAACTATACCCCTTCTGGGTTATATCTCCCTAAAATGATGTTCTTTAAAATTCTATAATTATATTATTGTCTTGAGATTAGGTAGCTTTACTATGTTGAATGTATCATTTCTAGGAAAGGTTCCATCAATTCATTTTTCAATATAGCTATATCTGCCTAAAAAATCTTCTGCCATGTTTATTCCTTTATTAATCCAAATTTACATTTACCTCATTCTTAGTTAATCCTTAACTATACCCAAGCAACCTTTTCCCAAGGTTTCTCATGAAGTAATGCAATAAAAAAAATTTGCAACGTACTGTTCCTACTCAAACCTTCTTCTAAGATGATAATTTTGGTTGAATAAACTAATACATATCAGAGTCCCTATCGACCATTCTAAACGAAGGAAAGATAGGATTGTCTCATTCATTCTAGGTTGTGGTCAATTTGTGCATCTCGCAAATAATTTCTCTGTCATCTTCCTAGTGCAGTTAGAAGTTTTAATAGTTATGTTTATAAAGTTATAACAAAACTGACTTATGTAGATCTATGTTTCTCCTAATGGTGTAATCCAACTTGAATTTACATGCATGTTGCATGTATTCAACCCACTAAGGGTAAATTTGTTAGTTATAATAGTTTGATTGAACATTTCTCATGGGAAACAAATCATTAATCCTGGTATCTAATCTGTACAAATTTCTCATCTTCTATTTCTACATTCAATGTAACAAGACTTATATACAGAAATTCTATACTCATAATCATGTAATGAATTGAGTTGTTTTACTATCCCGCTCATACGAAATGTAAACAAAGTATACTTGCCTATAGCTAATATTGTATAGAATATCAGTATGCATTTCTAGAAAACACAGTATTATTGTCAATGAAACTCATAGCTTATGCTTGTCTCTCTTCCTAAGTTAGTATCATAACCTATTATGAATTTCCTTCCTAAAATAAAAATTCACAACACCAAGGCAATTTCAAATTGGATCATGAAGCTCAACATAATAACTAATCACTTAGTCTCTATTATGCTCAAGTTAATAAATGTTAAGATACTAATAACGATTCATCTAAAGGGTAGCCATGCATTCGATTTCATCTATAAAAATAAATTGTGAGTTTATTCAAGTAATGAAGAGTTATTAACATAAGAGAAAATGAAACCCAAGAAACATGTAACACAATTAATTCAAACCAGCTTGACCAATAGGTGGTCACTTGGAAATCAAACACCTCCACCCAACCAAGAACTGATTTTCTCCAGTTCACCCATGAGCTGAGTCTGCTTGCCCAAGATTCAACAACCTCTGTGATTCCCTCATCAAATATTTAATACTTGTCTTTCATGATAAAGTTTCATTTTAGTGGTGTCCCGCTTGTGGATATTCTTATCCCCTTGCCTAGCATTTTATTATAAAACCTCACATTTCTCTCCCGCAATACTTTCATGTTTTTTCCAAGCTTAACATCTTTCTAGAGCTAAGCAACCTAATGGATATTTATCTCCCATCCATTAAGCAACCTAATGGATATTTATCTCCCATCCATTAAGCTTATTTAGAATTCGATCTAGAATTCTTATCATAAAGACTTATCCATTCGTGTTCATCAATGGAATTTTATTTGGCAAGAGTCTCATTTCTAGGTGTCCTGTTTCCAAAAACATAGATTCCACTTATTATTTATTATTCATTTACATAATATTTTTCATAGCTTTTCTGCCATGTTGCCCAATGCAATTCAATCTTACCCAAACAAAATTCTAACAATGGAAAGATATTACACCTAATATTTATTTTATTATAATAATTTAATATAGTAATAAAATCATGTTTAATTGATATAATAAAAACTAATTTATAATCTATTAATTTATTATATTTTATATTATTTTATATAATAATTTTTTTATCTAAGTTTTTTTTATAATTTTATTTTATATGAATTTTAAAAAAAATTTAGAGTCTACCTATATATCTAAAGTCTACCTATAGTGAGTTGTTTGATAGTGAACAATTTCAATGAAAGTCGCTTTGCATTTATTGAAATAACGATAACCTTTTCTACCTATACTGGTTTCGGTTGTTTGATAGTGAACAGTTTCATTGAAAGTGGCTTTACACGTGTTGAAATAAGGATAACCTTTTCTTGTCCGTTCTTACTCTCCCTTTCTCTCACTGACTCTAAAAAGTTATCGTTTGCTTGCTGCAAGTTATCGTTTGTCCGTGATTTTAAAGAGGACAGAAAGCAATGTGCAAGTCAAACTTTGTGATTCATGTGGAAGACAACATCAATGTGAATTTGTGATTCACGTGGAAGATAACATCAATGCGAATTGGTGATTCATGTAGAAGACAATTTGGGGTTCAATGTAAAAATCACATTTAATGCTGGACCCTCCAATGAACCTAAGTCACAATGAATTTTATCATCTCGCGGTGAATGAATGGTGGCTTTGCTTATGAGGAGAGCCTTCATACATTTCCTTTAATTTCAGTCCGATACACATCTCTTTCTGGGATTCATGCTCTCTTCTAGTATACTCTAATTTCATCTGATATGATGCTTTGATCTCACTTGCTGTTGCTCCAAGCAATGGGTACTGTAACCGGATCCGCAGGCAATACCATTAGCAGCGCTATTATTGTTCTGATGACCCAACTTATCCAAGAGATAGACGATATATTTCATTTGGAAGACAACCGTGAGCTTCTGGAAGAGCAGTTATATAGTATGAAGAGCCTCTTGCTTGATATTAGCTCTCAGTTCCAACATCAGCAGAGGGAGGCACCGGATTCTCTGAAGAATTGTTTGCTAAGGATGCAACGCAAAGTTGGAGAGGCCAGAGAGTTGATCCATCGCTCACAACGCCCCTGGCTACAGCACTGTATTGACTGCCTCTTTTGCAAGCCCAAAGTCTTTAAGCAAATCCGAGAGTGGAACAGTACCATTCGTGACCTCCATGATCAGTTTCGGACCGATTTTTCCGTGTTTTGCAGTGCTCAACAGATTGTGTCCGCGGCACCACAACAGGCAGACGCACTACTTCAGGACGAACCTGACACCGGTTTGGTCGGGTCGGAAATTAAATCTGCGGAGGCTCAGCTACAGAGTTGGGTCTCAGAAGGTCCAAATGTTGGCGTAATTGGCGTCTACGGTATGGGTGGTGTTGGAAAAACAACGTTGGTTAAGAAGGTCTACAACACCTACAAGGTTAGCAGTGTTTTTGATCATGTCATTTGGGCTACAGTTGCTCAATTTTCAATTCTGCAAATACAAAATGATATTGCTTCTACAATTAATTTAGATCTGAGCAACTGTTCCGGTGATATGAGGAAGATGAAGTTGTGTGCATATTTGAAGACCAAGAAATTCTTTTTGGTATTAGACGACATGTGGAGGGCACTCTCTCTGAAAGAATTGGGGGTGCAGTTTGGCAAGAACAAAGGGAGCAAACTTGTATTCACAACTCGAAATAGGGATCTGATTCAAGAAATGAATGCAAAACAGGTCACGGAAATACAACCCTTGCGAAGAGAGGAGGCCTGGGAGTTGTTTTTAAAAGTAGCTTTCGAAGACGGCCATGTTCCGAAGAATATAGAGAATATTGCGCGCCAGGTAGCCGAGGAGTGTAAAGGGTTGCCGTTGGCAATAAATGTAATAGCCTCAACAATGATAAGTAACGCAGCTGTAGATGATTGGGAGCTTGCCTTAAATCAAATGCGAAAAGTGGATTCAAATTTTCCAATCACCCATCCTCGAATTAGTGGAGAATTGTATCAGCGATTGAGATGGAGTTATGACAGTCTGCCCGATGCTAACTTGAAAAACTGTTTTCTTTTCTTTGCCATGTTTACTGAAGATGCTGCTATACCAGTGGAAGCGATGGCGCAACTATGGATCGCAGAAGGCCTCGTTAAAACCAAAGAAGATTCCAACTATGGCTGTCTTAAAGACGGCGGAGAGCTATGTAAAGTTACTTGCAAATCGCAGCTTGTTCCAGGTGGAAGAGGGTGTTATCAATGTCCATGATGTCCTCCATGACATGGCTATTTATATTGCAGAAAATGAGGAGAATTGTGTATTGAGGGCACGTCAAAGTCTTCAACATTTCCCTGACATCCCAGGTTCAGAAAATTGCAGGCGAATATCAGTTTTGGGCAATGATATTAAGTCTTTGCCATCAAAGGAGTTGAGATGTCCCAAACTAGTTTCTTTATACGTGGGAGAAAATGAGGGATTGAAAGAAATTCCAGAAGCATTTTTACTGAACCTCACCTCTTTGAGGGTATTAGACTTTCATGGCACGGCCATACGATCACTGCCAACGTCATTGTGGCAATTGACACACCTCGAATTTCTGTTTTTGGGTTTCAGTGAGATTGAAGATATACCTGACGAAATAGGTAATCTTTCACATCTTCAATTTTTGTATCTTAACTTCTGTAAAAATCTAAAATCGTTGCCTTCTAGACTAGGAGAACTTCAAAATCTGAAGTATCTAAATCTTCACGGTTGTAATTCGATAAAAATCCCTGATGAGATTAGAAAGCTTCCGAACTGTGAGATTGTGGTTAAAAACGAGGAAGAAAGTGAACGAACTCAGCGTAAGTTATAAATATGTTTTTATGAGATGAGTTTTAAATCTTAAGATTTGTTTTTAATTCATAATTATGTAAATATGTAATGAATTTTATATTGCTCTTATTTTGTGTCTTGAAATTTTCATGATTAATTACACTTTGGTTTCAAACCTATAAACTGAAATTTTCCTTATGTAATTTCTACTCAAAAAGCTTGCTTATTAAATTTTTTTATTTTTTTAATTTTTTTTTTGTATTTATTTAATATATAATAACAAAATTTAAAATTTTATAATATGTTTTAATGTTATTTAACTTTTTGAAAGAAAGGTAATATTTTGAAAATTCTAACCTTTCAATAAATATACTTATGTTAAAAAATGTTCAATATTTGAAATATCATTTATATTAAAAAAATGTTATAATCAATTAATAAAAAATATTATCCTTGGTGAATTTTTTATATTGTAAATTAAAAATAAATAATAATTTAATAGTTTTAAAATTAATGAAACCTATTTTTATTTGATTTTAATGTGAAGTTTTTGATATAAATATCTGTTAAAAAAATGGTCAATAATCCATTATATTATAAATAAATTAATAAATAATTTAATAATTCTTTAAAATTAATGAAAATTATTTAATGTTAATGTGAAGTTTGTGATTATGAGAGGTATAAATTATATTTAAAAGTATAAAGAATAAAGTAAAGGCTGAATCAACAGTTCAAATAATTAAAGATGGAACAAAAGAAAATGGTGATTTAAGGGAGAAAAATAGTGTTTAGAAGACCAATAATAATTAAACACAAAAAATAAAAAAGGGAATGCGTGATATGATGAAATTTTATGATTGGATAAATTTGTAGTCATAATTATTAGGGTTTTTTATTTTTACAATTTGTAAAATTATATGTTAGGAGAGTTCACTTGTTGACTTAAAAAATTTGGTTTTCTCAAAGAAAATACAATGGCTAGATTATGTTAGTTATATGTTTTTTGAGATAGGTTTTTAACTAGTTATTAATTTGGCCTATGTATGATTTTGTATAGGAGTAAGGAATTTGATAAACTTCTTGGCCAACCATAATGCCACATACGTGGAAAATATGTTTTAGCTTTAAAATATAAACCTATGTGGAAAGATTTATTAATTTAAGAGATTAGGTACCCACTAGCCATAAAGGTCTTTTTAAGGTATGTTCTTTTTATTTCACAAGGAAATGAGAAGCTAAGATTCAAATAGGCCGAGTAAGTGGAGTTTTTAGAATATTAATTTTTTTTTTTTTATCTAATGACAATGAGAATAAGCATGAAGGTATCATTTGGTATGGACATTTTTCTTATAAACTTGGTGGGTGGATATGTTACTAGTAAGATTGGAGTTGACGACATCTAAAACGGGAAGAGAGATTTTCTTTTGAATTTCTATAATAGATTAAATATCGAGAGAGATTCACTAAGATGGTTAAAGACAAAGATCAAAGAGGGATGGCCATGAGGCCAAAATATGAAGGTATCATTGATAAATAGAAACCAATATTTAGGGTTAATGAAAGTTTTTTAAGGCTAAAATATCAATATGTTCCATAAAAATGTGAGCAACAAGAGATAACAAAGAGTCCATGGTTGTACCTTTGGTTTGGTCATTGCATATCCCTTTAAAGGTGAAGAGAAAGTGACACAAATAAAAAATAATTTATTTATTTTTGCAATAAATTTTTTATTGCATAATTATCAATTAACAAGGCCTTTAAGACTTATTTACACTACACCAACCCCCGCCCCTGTTAAATTTTAGGGATATATTATTCTCTGCTTTCGATAATTGCATTTCTTAAATTACATATTAAATTCACCCCAAATCATCATAACAATATTCATATTTACAACATTTTTCAACAACATATGCAATTATATAGAAAGAACATCATCATCATCATTGTAGGGAACATAAAGGAACAATATAAGACAAGAATTCACATATAAAGACACCACAATTGATTGGAGACTAGCGAAAAACTCAATAGGGTAAACCCTTTCAATTTTTTTCTTCTTATAAGATTTTCATTGAATGATTAAGAAAGAGAGAGAGTACAATGATCCATATCTTCAACCATAATCCTATCTAGCAAAAAAAAAAGCTAAAGAATGAGTTAAGCCGCTCTTGAAAATGATTTTATAATTCCTCGTAGGTATCGTACTATGGATGATATAATGGAAAGAACATTTTCTGTTGATAGTTCATTATCTGAATATGCTCCTCGTTAGCATAATTTTGTTGTTCGATGTTCTCCTAAAAATGTTCATAACATTGGGGAAACATCTTGCAATCGAGAAGAACATCATATCGATAATGTGGATGCAAATTTCCACACTAACCCTCTGGTGTGTCCAATTGCATGAGGCCAAAGGTTGCAAAAATTCCATGGTGGAGGTAATGATGACATTGTGTGTGATGATTTGGACGATAGTTTAATTGGCCATTTGTTAATTTGGAACCAATTGCTCAAAACATTGGATCTTCCAATCCCACTTCTCAAAGTAATGTGGTCCCACCAAGAGAATCAATCATCCCTGATAGTATTTTGTGTGGAACAATGGAGGTAACACAAATATATTTTTAATTTTGCTGCAATAGTGGTTTTTTTATTACATTACTCTATTTACAAAGTTTTGTTTCCTAAACTTATATGTTATTTTCTTCTCTTGGAATAGGATACAACTCATATTAATAGAGGTCTAGAAATTAATTCCCAAAGTGTTTCATCTACTAATTTGAGAAGTGAAGATGAAGCATGTCATAACCTTCTTGTGCATTCTCCTCGATGATCAAATTGCCAAACTAATGTAAATTTTCAATGTTTTTTATTTTCTTTTCATTTTTTAAACTTCTAGTTGGTTGGACATTGAATTCTATGTCATATTTTATTTTCTTCGAACATGACACAACTCATTTCAATAGAGGCATACAAATTAACTTTGTAGATGTTCCATCTATTGATGTTAGAAGTGAAGATGAACCATCTCATAGCATTCATCCACATCGCCAAACAAATGTAAATGTTGATTGCATTTGATATTTTTGTCATTTTTTCATTTATAGTTTGTTGGACATTGTATTTTATAACCTTTTTATGGAGTAAACATGATTTCATCTCATTAGGTTGGAGAATTGGAATCCAAAACATCAAATTGTAAAACTAATGTAGATGTTCAATGTATTTGATTTGTTTTCCACTTTTGAATCTTTATTTGTTGGACATTTAGTTTTATAACATATTTTATTTTTTTGAAACAAGAGACAACTCATTTGAATAAAGGCATAGAAACTAACCCCCAAAATATTCCATCCAGTGATGTTAGAAGTGAAGAGAAACTGTCTCATAACCCTCATCCACATCAAGAAACAAATGTAAATTTTGAATGCATTTGATTCTTTTTCCTTTTTTTATTTTATAATTAGTTGGGAATTAAATTTTAAAATCTTTTATGACAAAAATACCTTTACATCCTCTCAGGTTTACGAAATGTAGACTATAAATTTGGAAAGATCCTGTCATAGATTAATTCCACATGCTTCAAATTTGGGAAGGGAATCTCATGTTCCTGAAGATGAAGTACATTTTAGAAGAAATCTTACTCTTCCAAATGGTTCTCAACATGGTCCGACCAATAGAGATCATATTCATTTTGTTGAAAAAATGGTTGAAGTGCATAAAATATTTCGAGCAACGATAAATAGCTTGTCAGTTGTCCAAATGTGCCACATTAGCTAAGAATCATATCCCAAAATCCATGTTTTGAGACATTCTGAAGGAATTGTTCGCAAATGATGTAAGAGTGAAAGAGGAGCCCATCATTTTTGTTGATATAATAACATATTGTAGGGATTTATAGGGTAAGTTCCTCAGATAGAACACCAAGGACACTGCCCACAAACATATCACAAATCAATACACCCATATTCTTGACGTGGTTAAAACCCTCAAAGAGGGAAATAGTCCATAGCCTAAGCCAACGTGACCACTTCAAACAATTTATTAATAAAATAAAGAAAATTTACATAAGCTTCTCTCATGAACGATCACCCTACAAATGACCCTCCATTCTCTTTAAATAGATATCATGGACCAATAGGGTGTTAAGCCATGAATCAAGTGTCGGTAATACTACGGAGAGAATGAATTGTGAGATCACTTCATGTCTAGAACATATTGTAACCGTCAGATTGTAAGTTACAAATGTACATAGTAAAGAAACACACTTTACCTAACTCTACAATAGACCAAGTTATACTTAACTATTTCCTATGTGTCTGAATATCCTAACATCACCCCTTAAGAAAAAACTTGGATAGGATTGAAGGATGTACAAATATGACACAATCGGAGAAGGAAGGAAGCATTAGAGCCTATCCCCCCTTAGTGACAACTTCCTAAACTTCAACCATAAATCGAAGTTTAGTGAACTTCACCTCTGTGAGAGCCTTTGTAAAGATGTTTGCAACTTGATCATTGGTTGAACAATAATGCACTTCAAGAAAAGGTCATGAATGAAAAATCTGATGAAGTTCATGTGTAGTTCAATGTGTTTGTTGTGTTGATGTTGGACTGCATCTTTGCATAGCTGAATGGAACTTTGATTATCACACCAATGTGTAGTCAGATGTTTCTACTAAAATCCAAACTCTGACAGGATCTGACGAAGCCATAGAGCTTCCTTACTAGCTTCTACTGTGCCACGATACTCTGCTTCTACTGAAGAAAGAGAAATGGCACTTTTTTTCTTTCAATACCATGTAATAGGTCCATAATCAAGAGTGAAGACATAACCTGCAGTAGACTTCTGATCATCAGGGTCACCAGCCAATCGTAATCAGTGAAACCAACCAATAGAGGAGATTCTTTTGCACTGTAATGAATCCCAAACTGCACTTTACGTCGAACATAACGAAGTATTATTTTAGATGCTTTCCAATGAATTTCATGTGGGTTTTTCATAAACTGAGCAATAAGGCCAACAACAAAGGAAAGGTCGGGACGGGTATGGATTAGATACAAAATTTTTCCTACAAGTTGGAGGTATAAGGTAGCATCAACTTCAAGGGAAGTACAAGTGACTGAAAGTTTGGCTCTAGACTAAAAGGGAGAAGGAGTCGACTTACAGTCTTCCATGTGAAAGTGGCGTAGAAGATCACATGCATACTTGGACTGGGAAAGGGAAATACCTTCCTTGGATTGCAAGACTTGAAGACCAAGAAAATAATGCAAATGTCCTAAGTTTGTCATTTCAAACTTCTTTTTAAGGCTGGATTTCACATGGTTTGTAAGGTTTGGATCACTACTAGTAAGGATAAGATCATCAACATAAGGAACAAGAATGATAAGAGACTTACCCACTTTCTTGGTGTAGGCATTATTATCAGAATGAAACCTAGAAAAGCTAGTATCTAAAGGAAAGCTATATATTTTGGCATACCAAGCCTGAGGGGCTTGCTTGAGAGCATAAAGGGATTTTTTAAGCCGACATACAAGGCTGGAGTATGCTTGTATAAAGCCAGGAGGTTGTTCCATATAGATTTCTTCATGCAAGTCCCCTTGCAAGAAGGTAGATTTAACATCCATCTGATGGACTTCCCATTTGAAAGAGGAAGCAAGGGAAATAACAAGGCGGATAAAGTTCATTTTGGCAATAGGGGAGAAGGTTTCAATATATTCAATGCCTTCAACTTGTGAAAAAACCTTATCAAAAATATGAGCTTTATGTTTATCAACTTTTCCATCTAGTCCAAACTTGGTTCTGTAAACCCATTTGCATCTAACAAGTTTTCGTCCCTTTGGAAGAGGAACAATATCCCATGTATCATTTTCCAATAATGAACAATATTCTTCATTCATTGTTTCATCCCAATATGGATGTCCTGAAGCTTCTGCAAAGGTGTTAAGATCATAATTCGCTAAAGCTTGAGCCAGTAAAGAAGACGCTCTATTGAACTGAGAACGTGTACGTCGTTGATCTTTAGGATCACCTGCAAGAGCACCTGCTGCATCCCGAGTAGCACGAACCCATTTTGGAAGCCAAGGAGCTGAAGAAGAAATATTTTCAGAAGTAGAAGGGATAGAGAAAGGTGGAACATCAACCGAACTAGGCTCGTAGGACGTATTATTTACAGCAAACTTTAGATCTCTTTTATCGATAAAATTTTTGGAATTAAGTGGAATAAGTTCATATCCTTTGACGTCTTCAAAATATCCAAAAAATTACATTTTTCACTCTTAGGTTCTAAGGATTTATGTTTCTCATTTGGAATATGCGCATATGCTTCACTTCCAAAAACATGAAAGTGACTTACATCTGGTTTAATTGAGCTCCATGCTTCTTTTGGAGCGATATTCTTTAAAACCTTAGTAGGAGTGTGATTTACTATGTAATTTGCACAGTTAATTTCTTTTGCTCAAAAATTAAGACTAAGTCCTTTAGATTTAAGCATACAAATAGACATTTCCTTTAAGGTTGAATTCTTCCTTTTAGCTACACCATTTTGTTGTGGAGTACATGGAACAGTATGTTGCATTTGAATTCCATGCTCAGTGCAAAAGTTGATGAATTTGTTGTTAAGATATTCTCCACTGTTATCAGATCTTATATTAATAATTTGATGTCCATATTATTTCTCAACAAAGGCCTTAAAGGCCAATAACATGTTAAATACTTCACTCTTGAGTTTTAAGAAGTATACCCGAGTGCGTCTGGAGAACTCATTAATGAAAGTTAAGAAATACTTGTAGCCAGATAATGAAACAACTAGAAGTGGACCACATAAATCACTATGCACAAGCTGTAAAGGCGTTGAGGCATGCCAAGAGGCACATTTTTCAAAACTATCCCAATGATGTTTTCCTAGTACACATCCGGAACAAACACCATATCTACAAGATACCATAGGAAGACCTGTCACCATATTTTCTTTACATAGATTTTGAAGGGAGTGATAGTTTAAGTGACCAAATTGATCATGCCAATGTTTCCTCACTTCATCATTATGAGAAACAAATACCGAGGGAAGAATTGATGACCCAAAGTTGTTAAACTTATACAACCTTGTAGAATCATCAACAATGGCAATAGCTAAAATCTGTCTAGGATCTCTTAGGTCCTTAATTACAACATCATGAGGTGAGAATTCAACGATTTTACCTTCACCTGAATTAGTTATATGATATATAGATAGAAGGTTGCAGGATAAGGTTGGAACACATAATACATCATTAAATTGACCATTGTCTAGATGAATAGTTCCAGTCCCTACAACACTAAGATATCTATCATCACAACAATATATATTTTTGGTGTTAAAATTATTTAAAGAAGAAAACATGGCTTTTTTTGGTCCATGTGATAAGAAGCTCCATAATCAATGAGCCACTGATGAGAATGAGAAGAAGAAGATACATTTAGTGTGTAACCAAACCGAGATGCTTGACAACCACATGCAGAAAGTGAAATTCCTGAAGATGAAGTTGAATTTGAAGAGTGCCCAAATGGATGTTATTCTTCTTCATTGTTGCTTCCAAGGCTTCCATCTTCTTAAAGCATTTGGATTCTAAGTGGCCACCTCGATTACAAAAGTTGCAATGTCTATCAGTCTTCTCCCATTTGTTTTTATTTTCCTTATCATTTTGTTGAATTGATTTTTCATTTTGTGACTGAAATTGCTTAGGACCCTTGTTTGGTTTAGGATCAATCTTTTTAGGATACTGCTTCTTAGAATTCTTTGAATTTGGTTGTTGCTGGGAAGCTAAGGCTTTCTTAGAAGAGTTTCCAAGATTAAGAAGACCAAGATGTAAGAGTTTTTCTTGTTCTCTTATTAAAGAATCACAAAAGGAATCAAAAGAGGGGGACTTGTAGTCTTTTCATTGAGAAATAAATTCTTCTCTAATAGAATGGAAGGTGGAAACGAGCATAGAGTAGGCTGGTCCCAACTTAGTAAGAATGGAATAGATAAGTCTACCATATTCTTTCTTAACCTTAACACCTTCCAAGACAAGTCTAAGTGTCTTGAACTTGGACAAAAAATCTTCAATGGAAGAAAAATTATTGGGGTCAAACATAAGAAACTCATTTTCGAGTTGATGGGCTCTAATTTCATTTTTAATTCCAAAAACTTTAGCGAGTTTCTTCATTGCTTCATTAGGGTTATAAAGTTCTGCGATATCGAATCTAAGGTTTGAAGGAACAGACATCCCTATCAGCCCACGTGCTTGATCATGCCTATTTTCCCATTTAGCTACCTTATCTTCATCTTTAGGTTTAGTTTCTTGTCCTGAGGCTATTTTGCAAAGACCTTTACTTCTAAGTAAATCCACAATGTAGGAACACCATTGGAAGTAGTTGGTGTTGTCAAGAATAAATTAGCATGGGCATTCCATTTTAACAAAATCTGAAGCTGCAGATGCTAAAACTAAGTGTTCCAATGAAAATATCTCAAAAAATTAGGCCGATTAAAAAAAAACTGCTCTGAAAAAAAATTTCGAATGAAGAATTTATGGCTTTTTGAAGAAAAGTTGTTGAAGATGTTGACAAAGTGCATGAATGTGCGGAAGTGAATGATAATGTTAGATTTAAAAAAAATCCCCCCTTCCCCCCTTTTTCCAAACTTAATCTAATTATCTCACTTAAAAAAAAACAATTTATGTGACCCACTTTTATAAATAAGTGAAAGTCACTTTTACAATTGTACTTTATGAGCTACCCACTAAATGGTAACTTAAATAAAAGATAAAGAGATTTTAGAATTATAAATGACTCACTTTTTATAATGGGTGAGAACTCTTTTACATAAATTAACTTTAAAACATAAGTTAGATGTGTTTTTTGAAAAAGTAACTCAACAAAAAGAAAGACTTGAACTCAAGACCTCTATTCTCATAAAGTAACTTTGGACAAAGTGAACGAGTTTAAAAGGTTAGACATTCTTAGAAAAGAGGAAGTTTTTTTTTTTTTTGGGTGCGTGCTTACTTGAAAATGATTTTTTGCGTGCAAAACAAAAAATGACACAACCCATCACGGACATGCAAAAAAACCAAACCTTATGGCTTGAACTTAGAAGTTAGCTTTCGTAGGAAATTGAATATTTTCCTCAATATTTCTAATTTTCCGAGATCACACTAAGGCGTGGTGGAAAAGAGCATACACATGAGAAAAATCCTTCCTTTCTATTTTTGATTTGCCTAAATCAGACAGAGTCACGGGGAAAAGAGCATACGTAGAAATGGAAGGTATAGATCCGGTAATATAAAACATAGAGATAAATAAATCGAAATAAACAGAGAGATAAATAACTAAAACTGCAAATAAAGACTATATACCTCGAGATCTTAAAAATGACGTAGCTAGGGCTATCAGAAACCTTTTCACATGAAAAAAAAGGGTTTTCTCACTAGAACAGATGCTCCTAACACAATAGAGAAGTCCTCTCAGCCCAAAAGTGGTCAAAAATAATATATCTAGGAAAGTACAGTCGTATGTAGTTGTACCGGCATCCGATTTGGATCACCAACGGCTGCAGCCCTCAAATAAATCTTATACCATGTAGGGATTTACAGGGTAAGTTCATCATATAGAACACCAAAGGACACCACTCACAAACAAATCATAAATCAATACACCAATATTCTTAACGTGGTTAGAACCCTCAAAGAGGGAAATAGTCCACGGCCTCAGCCAACTCGGCCACTTCAAGCAATTCTTTAATAAAAGAAAGAAAATTTACATAAGTTTCTCTCATGAACAATCATCATACAAATGGACCTCCATGTTCTTTAAATAGATATCATAGACCAATCTGGTGTTAAGCCACGGATCAAGTGTCAATAATACTGAGGAGAGAATGAACCATCGAATCACTTCATGTCTAGAACATATTGTGACCATCCGATTGTAAGTTACAAATGTACATAGTAAAGAAACACACTTTACCTAACTCTACACTAGACCAAGTTATACTTAACTATTTCCTATGTGTTGGAATATCCTAACACATGGATCCTGGTGAGCAACCTCATATTTTAATATTTCTTACTCAAGATGAAGAAATGCTAATACCATGTGTGAATCCTATTTTTCAAGTGATACGTGCTCGAGGTGGGGAATATAAGTATAGCGGTCATACAATTAGTTTTCCTCAAGATATTTCTATAATTGTACAAAGTCTTCACTGACATGTTGAAGATACTGACTTTCTGATTGTGAGGAGACATGTCACTCAGTCTAAATATTATAAATGTTATGTCAAAAGATCTCGAGTGATGGCTGCATTGCTTTTCAAAATCGAACATGATCAATATTATCGAGATTTTGTAATTGACTATGATCCAGTGAATGTTATGCCCTAAAGATCAACAAATGTCTCCTCTAGGCTTAATTTTTTTTATTGTGATATTGAAGAATATGAGATCAATGCAACTAACAATGAAGGGTCACCTATTGAGCATTTTCCATCTCATCCTTCTTCGTTTGTTGCCCACCTGCCAAATGAATAAAGAGAAGTGGAAGAAATTAAAGCGTTTCTTGATAATGTTGATTCTTCACATGTTCAAGACATCGAATGGCCGAGTATTGGAACCTCTCCAGTGAATGAATATAATATAGAGGGGTTATTATATATGGAATTCCCAACATTGTTCTGCACTGGTGATGCTGATTGGTTGCAACACGTATTTGTAGTGCTCAACTTCATGAGTATTCATTGCACGTTCTTAGGTACTATGATCAGTGATTTGGAAAACATCCTCACTTTCGATATTACCTATTGAACATGATAATGTGGCATTGGAGCCAAGAAACTATTGTAGTTTTTGTAAAGAAACATTTACATGATAACTCACCTACAAGAATTGAAGAGTGGCATCACCAATTGTCTGATTTACCAGATAATAAGTTGGCTGAGAATCTTATGCGATTTGGTTCTTCTTTGAGAGGTACAAGGGCATACTAGACTAAGTTTCAAGTTGAATTGACTAACATGATTACTTAGTTGGAATTTCCATCTTTATTTTTTACTTTGAGTACAGCTGACACAAAGTGGCCACAGTTGCATAAACTCATGCCTAGACATTCACATTCTCTTTCTTTAAATGAGCATCATATTAAGACTGAAAATGTTATCCAATACCCTCATATTACTGCCACATTTATGCACCATAGATTCAATATTTTTCAAGAGGAAGTTATCTAAAAATATCTTAAAGCTAAAGGCTTCTGGTACAGGTTTGTGTTGTTGAATTTATTTTTATACTTTGTCAACTTTTATTATGATTATATTTATATTGTTTGTGGTAATTGTATCTTCATTTTCTTCATATATGAGTGGAAACATAGATGTTCAACACATATCCATGGTTTCTTGTGGTTGGAAGCCCCTGACATGGAAAGGCTTGGTTGGTCAAATGGTTCTGATGTACATCTTGCAAAGAGATTCTTTGACAAATATGTAACTGCACGAAATCCACCTGACATACATCATTGCAACATAATGGTTCCACGAAGCCTCAATGATGACCCTTTCCCATTGAATTCTGGTCAGATTTTCTCTTGTAATCCTCATAATGATTATGAAGAATTTTTAAACCATGTCCAAAGGCACACAAAGTGTAGTATAGATTCTTGTTTGTGCAAGAAAAGCACTATTCTAATATGTCAGTACGATGCTCCATGGGATCTTTGTGATGAATCAATATTTTTCTAGATGTTGAGGGAAGAAAAAAAATATGAGCCAGGAAGAAATGATGACAGGATTAATGTACATAACATTGACCTTCTAACAATGTGGCGTGCAAATTTTGATTGCCAACCAGTGCTTTCTCGCTATGTTGTCTTGAAATATATTGCTAAGTATGCATCAAAAGCAAAAAAAGGTCTGAAAGTTATCATCACATGTTAACTAGAATTTCAAATTCTATTGACTCTGAGGATCATGCTTTGTGTGCATATATAAGGTTTCTTGTAGAAACGATTGTTGACCATGACATTGGAGCACAAGAAACGTGCCATATGTTGCTTATGCTACCTCTTGTTGCTTTTACTCAGAAATTTGTTTCTTTAAATGTTGGAAGAAAGGTTTTCAGGAAAATCTCAAGGGATGGCTTGCAATGTTCATCTCAGAATAATTTTGTTCAACATTATCACAAGAAACCTTTTTTCCTTGAAAATCTACCTTTGATAGAAACAAAAATATCTTGGACATTTTATAGCAAGCGTAAACAACATCCATGGAAGCCTAGAGATTTTCATGTTATTGTTCGGGTTTGGCCACGGTTTATTCTATTCCTAGTGAGGCTTCAGATGAATTTGAAACCTTTTTCCAGATAGAATTTCTCTTGTACAAGCCATTTCGTGACATTACTGCAAAAGTTGGCCTTTCAACTGAAATTATTATTGAAAATTGGAGGAATTTCCAATATCGAGGATGCCATGTTGATCGAAATCCAGCAATTGTCAACAATATTAAAGATGAAAAAGATGGTTTTTTTTCTAACCAAGAAATGAACCTTGAAGACGATTTTCAAGAATGGCAGATTTTCTCTCACTTGGTTCCACCAAATGATGTCAATGTTTCTGATCTTCACACCCTTGCTCGAAGGGACTTTGATATATCCTTTGATTGGGAAAGTACAACTATTTCTGATGATGTTGCAGAAGAAGCTATTCATTTTATAAGGAATGAAAAATCAAGGGGTGATATTACTGACCTTTCAAATAGAACATTTTCATCTCCAGATTCATTGTCAGAAAAACAATGACTTCCTTTTGAAATTGTTTTAAGGTACTTTGTTGAATATAAGATTTGTGAAGCTCTTCTTATGATTGTTTATGGAACTGCGGGAACTGGAAACTCTTTCCTTATCCATTGTATTTTTGAAGCTCTTTATAATTTGTCAAGTAATGGAAGAAGCCCTTTGCTTCTTCTTGCCCCAACATGAATAGCTTCTTTTAATATACATGAGAAAACAATACACTTAGCTCTAAAAATTCCAATTAAATATATGTAGCCACTACAAGGGAAGTCACTTGCCATATTCCAAGAAGAAATGAGACATTTTCGATATATATTGATTGATGAAATGAGATTTCTAGGATGAAGGTTGTTTATGCAAATAGATGCTCGATTACAAGAAGCCTTTCCAAAGAAAAAGAATTTTCCTTTTGGTGGCAGGTCCATCATCCTTGTGGGTGACCTTGGCCAGCCGCTTCCTGTGAGATCTAAGTCTTTGTATGCAGGTAATACATCAAGGAAAGTCTTGTGGAACAATTTCAAGATTATTGTCACTCTTCACACAATCTTTCACCAACAAGGGAATAATGAGAAACAATCTTGTTTTCGTAGAGTCCTCAATAATATAATAAATGTAGAACCTGTTCTTGAAGATTGGGAGTTTCTTACGTCAGGGGTTGATATGAGATTTCATCCTAGAGAAAGAGATTTATTTAATGTAGAAGTTCACATGTTTCCAACAAATAATTTGGTCTCCTTCCATAATAGGCATATGTTAAAATCATTAAATTCTCCAATTCAAAGATGTATTATTGAGCATTCAAGGCATTCACACATCATTGGTGTTGATGATGATCAATTGGACCATGAATTTTTGTTATTTCATGGTCAGCGTGTTATGTTGACATGTAATTTGTGGCTTGAAGCTGGCTTGGTGAATGGTGCACTTGGTTATGTTAAGGATATATTTTATACGCCTACCTCTAAGCCATCTCAACTTCCAATGTTCACAACTGTTGTTTTTGATAAGTATGTTGGTGTTCCATTTGATGCAAGAAATCCAAACATTGTGTCTATCATAGCAATGATAAGAGGAAATCGAAAGAAAATTACTTTGAAGATGGCATGGGTTTTTACAATCCACAAGTCATAGGGATTGACTTTAGAACGAGCGTCAGTTGATATCGAGAATAAAGAGAAGAAATGCCTTACCTTCACAGCCATATCAAGAGTGAAATCAATAGATGGTTTATGCATTGCACCACCTTTCTATTTCCAACGTTATGCCAAGATGAAAGATAGTGCATATGTTACAATTAGAAAGAAAGAAGTGGAGCGCTTGAAGTCCATATCGCTATGACATACAACTAATAACATTGCGACCTTTTTTATAATATGTTTTCTGAATTTCTTTTATTGTCCTCTTGATTTACTTTTAATATAATAATCATTTTCATATATTTATGAGATTAATGCATTCATCATATTCATGGTAATATTTGAGAAAGTTGTTTACATTGTTTTTCATGTTGTTCAATTTACTTATTTTTTTAAAGTGGTTATTGTTATTTTCTTTGCAACATACCATTCAAACACAAACAACGATTTATATGAACCAATCATTTCAAATCAATTTTATAATTTCTTCATATCGATATTAATATTGTGGATTCATATTACATTATGAAATACAAAAATGGAGGTTTTGAATATTGGCGATCACCATGGCCAATATTAATTTTTTGAATATGGCCATGGTTTTATTCTATTTCCACGGTTTTTTCTATTGTATTGTGAAATGAGGCTTATATTTGTAGAAAATTTTATATCATTTGGTTCATGTAACGCTATATTGTTTTATTTCAGGTAACATTATAAAATTAAGTTTTTTAACATAAATAAAAATGGGGTGTTATGTTTTATGTATATATAGATATATATGTGAATGCTTATTTATTTTTTCATGTCTTTATTGATTTTTCTTTTGTTTTTTCTGTCTTTCAAATGCAGATATGGACAATAATGATGTCATCTATTATTCCAGAATACTGCACAATATTACTAGAGTGATAATTTTTCTTTCGTATCTTCAGAACAAGTTTGATAGAAAACGTGAGTTCCATCATGATTTTATTGGTGAGAATCTTCACGTGCTAGATGAAACAAAAACACATGTAAAATACTTGTTACATGTGCACCAGAGGGAGTCTGGGAGGAGAGCAAGAAGGAATTGGTTGGAAATTGTTAAGTATCGTGATCAGTATCCTGTTGATTTGAATTGTTGTTGCTTTTGTCATCGGCCTAGTTGTGTTTTGGAAGAGGCTATTCGATATATGAATTTTGATGGAGTGTTCCAAGTTCAATTTTGTAGTGGAATTGTTTGATGTAAAGAAAACAAAAAATATATGTTAAGAATCAATGTTCTTTCTGTGGTTGCAATGTTGGTGAAATTGAATTTTTTTTCTCATTGTTGTTGTTATGTAGAAAATTTTATATCTCTCGTCTTAAAATGTCCTATTATGTTGTTCTTCTTTAAATCCAATGTGTGCAATTTAGATGTTATTTTTTCATTTACGTTCCTTTGCTCCAATGGCAGTGTTACTATTTTATTCTTTTCTCTTTCATTTGTAATTGTTTTGGTCTTTTGTGTGGGTCCCTTCACTTTATTCATGTCTTTCATAAATGAAAATATTGCTGATGTTTATAATATTATTGTTGGGATTTCATGTTCTTGCTATTTATATCAATATTCTTATTTATACTATTAATACATTCATGTATTGATATTAATGTATTTATGGCTTAAAATTTATTTATTGTTTATAATGTACTGATATAAATGTGTTATTGTTGGACACCTAATCCTCTAAGGGTTGGTGTGGAAGTTGAAAAACCAAAAGGAGTCCAAGGGACCACTTGGAATATGAATCCAAGGGTCACACCATGTACTATAAATGTATATCATTTGTTAATAATAAATGAACTCTCCTGTTTATATTTCATATTATGGTGTTGCCATATGTGTGTTTAACATGGTATTAGAGCAGGCGATCTCATGCCCTGCTCAACTGTGATCCACTTGTTTTTGTTGCTCTTCTGTGCATGCTTGTCCTGCAGCTTTTCCCATTTTCCTGATATAGAAAAACTGACATCTTTCCCTCATACCCAGGTGCGTAGGTCTTAAATTAATTTTCTGTATTGTAACTCCCTTCTGCTATTGTTTTCAAAAATGTGTCTTGCATTTCTTGCAATCTACCATATTCTTGAGTTCTCTGCCCTCTGCGTGATAATATGGTATAACGCTTGGTATATTGGAGGAATCCAGTAGAATCATTAGTGCACACTCAAGGCATTTCCTGGGCCTTTCAGCGTTGTTGCCTATCTTCACTATATTGCATCACTACCACAGCCAATCACTAGTTGGTATTAAATTTGATGGATTCACATCTGGTCGGTGGTAAATATAAGACTGCAAGCACTCGCCCCTCTCAAAGATAACCTCTACTATATCTCTCTCATAAAGATCAGGAAAATATTATCTTCATTCAAATTCATTCAGCAACCTTGTTATACCCGTAGAATCATTTGTAGAAATAGCATGTCGAGACTCGTCCAATTTAATTGCAGCATGCCTGACATCTCCTATACTAAATGAATACAGGGGGCTGCCAAGTAGCCAGGCTCGCTTGATCTACAACACCAAAAGGCTCTGTGTATTGTTGGGAGCATCAGGCCTTGAGTCTCCATATAGAAATATGTAATTGGGTGCTCGAGAGGAAGAATGGGAAGAATTCACTCCATTGCTGCTATTACTATTGCCATTGACATTGGGACAACAATCCCAATTTTCTCAAGCAAACTAAGCCATGGTAGCTTCCATTGTCATTGAGATAGCAATCCCAATTTTATCAAGAAGAAAACCCAGATATCGACCTTCCAGCTGATTTGATCCTATGACCAATATGCTACTTCATTGAGAAAAAAGCAATTTTGTTCAGGTGAGGTATAGCGATTGAAGGCCGACTGTGGAATGAAATGAGAAAGGTGATGGCGTGATATGCATATGTTAGTCCTCAGTCCATAACCTACTCTCATATGCCCATGGTATGACATCCCATAGTCCTGCCACTGCTCCCATACGACTACTCTTTGATACTTTGTCCATACTTTAACGAGTAAACCACCAGGAGACACAAGCTTTGAAATAGAACCCCAATACATAATCCTTTTAACTGCACCATCAGGATGAAGTCCAATTGCATCTAAAGTCTCATTATCATTGACAAGTCTAAACTGTCTCTATAATTTGGATTCCAATATATCATTTGCCAGGAAGTTGATATTGGTAAATCCATCCCGAACAACAATATTTCTAACCAATTCCATTGCCACTTCACTGTAATCCATTCCAGTCAAGTTTGAATATCCTTTCTTTGAAAGTGCATGAGGGAATAGTCCATTCTCGGTTCCAATATCAAGGACACGTTGTATAATGTTGTCTCTGCTTCAAACTAGTGGCCTATTTTGGTATTGTTTCCCTTTTGATATATGCTATCATAATTACCTCCTCCCATAGCGCGTGTCACCAGAGCCGACATGAGAGGGATGTGTCAAATATGCGGGAGCATGTTTTCCTTCCATGTGATCCACAATGAAAGAATTCAGCTATAAGGATTGGGAATTCAAACAGAGGCAAGGGGATGTAGCTATTAAGCACACTAGGGTGTTTATAAATAAATTATAAATAGAAGGTGTAAGCAGGATGTGTTTACAGATTTCAGGATGTCCATTCAAATTCCACTGACAATTTTATTCTCTATGCATTATATTGAATGTTTGTGTTGACTAATCTCCAGCAGCCTTTGCACATTGAAACTCCTAGTTAACATTGTTCACTGGACCCATGGAATAAACTTCTGGTGGTGTAATATATGGTGGCACACTGTCAGAGTACAACATACTGATCTTGGGATTAGCAGAAATAGTTATCCCATCAGTAGCTCCAAAAATATATGGTGTATCATCATACCAAGTTCTATTGAGATCTGAATCTTCAACTGGTGAAAGAGATTGTCCTCCATGAATATATGTGATTGTGGAATTTAGTGAAGCTTGTCACTTAAAACTGTTAGGAACGCAACAGAAAAGTATAAAGAGCACAGAAATCACAAATGTCGCTTTTCCCATTTTCATTACATCAATGGAGGTTTTGAATCCATAGTTTGAAGCATTTCTCCCTTTCTCCTTTTATTAGGCTTTATATATTAAGATATTTGTCTCTTAAAATCCTATGATTGTTGCTCATTCTGTATCAACATAACTGTGAAAAATTGGGCTAGACTCGGAAAGGATTCGTGCAACCAATATCTTGTGTGGTGAAATTATTATTTATGAAGATCATGTTTAGTTTAGTAGAAGAGTTATAGCATGTGGGGTTTTGGATATTTGAACTAATTTGGAGATTGGAGACTATTGAGAGCTTCTTTGTCTTGGCATTGTATTAGAGTTTGGAGTGCGTTGAGATCCTCAATATTTTACTATATTTTTTTAGTTAAAAATGACTCCAATTGGTGCAATATTAGAGTTAGTGGACAATATGATACCCTCTACTATGGATAATACAATCAAAATTAGCAAGGATTTTCTCACAGATATTCACAGTTGTTTACAAGATGTACATGACAAGATTGAATTTTTGCAGCTTGAATCTTAGTTACAACAAGAAGAATTACAACAATGGAGTGATCATTCTGAACCTGTTATTGTTCAGAACATTGAAACAGCAACCCATCAGCAGCAAGTCAATAATGTTATAGTTCATCCAGATCTAGTACCTAATGAAGCAGCAGTTGTACATGCAGATGCAGAAATTCAATTTGCACTTCCCAAGCCCATCATCAGACCTTGGGAAGATCTTGTCCACAACAAGCAAAAAAATGGTCTTGGATATGACAAGGATATGTCCTTTCATATTCCAGATTACTCAAAGCCCATTCAGTTTCAGAGTGTTGGATTTCTTCATGACAGTTCACCTTCAGCTGTTCCAAACTCTGCCCCTCTTCCACAACAGCAGATTATGAAATGCCAACACTGTGACCGAGTTGGCCATTTGAAAGATCACTATTTTAATATTCATCCATGTAAGAATTGTCATAAAACCAGTCATTCTTTAAACAGATGCTTCATAAACAAAACTCTTGCAAGAACACAGATTCATCTTGGATGGATTGCTTCTTGGCAATGGGCATCAACAGCCAAGAGGATATTCCAGTCACATGTCAGAACTTGTTCTAGATTATTGAACAATCTTGCAGTTGAGTTTTCTCCATCATCTCATCTTGTATCTGACGGGGGGTAAAATGATGATCATCTACAAGCTTCAAAGCCACATCAAGTGATCCTGAGCCACAACCTGCCACACCAGTTTTAGAGTTGTAGCCAGAGACAAAGATTCCCCTAAGCATGCCTTCGGCTGCTAATGCCTCTTCAAAGAATTTGGTACACTTCCTCTAGCAGAAGAATTCAACTTCTTTCCAGTTTCAGAAGAGTTCCAGGAATTTCATTAAGAATTCCAGAGTTGTTGGTAATCCTTAAACCATCACAGGTTGAGACCTCCCTTTTCAGGTTGAGATTCTCCCTTTTATGCGGGGTGAGACCTCCCTTTCATGGTTGAAGGTTTCCCTCTTCAAAACATCAGGAGCACTACCTCTAGTAGAAGACTTGAGCTTCATGCCAGATTTGGAAGAGTTCTGGGAACTGCACTAAGCGTTCCAATGTTGGTGGTCATCCTTAAACCACCACCCTTTATACCAACATTTCAGAGAGCACATTCAACCTAATGTTGCCGTGCATTTTTTGTGCATTTCTTATTACAACTCTCTTTTCGGAGTCATACATAACCCTTCGGATTAAGGGGGGGAATGTTGGACACCTAATCCTCTAAGGGTTGGTGTTGAAGTTGAACAGCCAAAAGGAGTCCAAGAGACCACTTGGAATATGAATCCAAGGGTCACACCATGTACTATAAATGTATATCATTTGTTAATAATAAACGAACTCTCCTGTTTATCTTTCATATTATGTTGCTGCCATATGTGTGTTTAACAATTATTATTAATGTGATGATGATTTATGATGTTTTAATGCTTTGTAGTGTAGTATTTATTATTAATGTATTCATATTAATTTTATGTATTGATGTCTTAATGGTTTACAATGTGCTTCTTATATTAGTTGTGGTTTGTGTTTATTATTATTATTTTATGCTATAACATTATTTGCGTTTATAAAAATAAAATGCGCGTGCTCTGCTACTCTGTGAGCTTTCGTTTAGGTCAGTGATCGCTTCCAGGACTGTCCCGCCGCCATGGGTGCTCCAGGGGGTGTGGAGCCCTCTCCCACCCCTCCATCTTCAACAGCAGAGGCCTTTCGTAGTCTACTATCGCAGAAAGGAAAAAAACGTTCCCATCCCGACGTCCCGAAGTTCATCAAAAATATTGATGAAATCCCAGAAATTGCTTTGCCGGAAGATCAACCGATCAAAATCGCTCTTGCCTTGGCTGACAGAGGTCTAGTGGGGCAATTTATGGGTCGTTGGCCAACAACAAAATCGACTGATGAATGGGTTCAATGAAACTAGAGGCCCCTGCTACCCAACAACATGATCTACTATGATGTCGGTAGAGGTTTTTTCATTTTTGAATTCACTACCAAGGAAGATCGAGATCTGGTGTTCAGAAATGGTCCATATTTCATGGGAAATCAAGGTCTCTTTCTGAATAAATGGACCCCCGACTTTGACCCTTCAGTCGATGTCCCAAAGGAGGTTCCGGTTTGGGTCCGGCTTCCCAACCTACCATTACACTGCTGGAGCTTCCAATCCCTGCAAAAGATAGGAAATGGACTGGGAAAATTCATCGACAAAGCTGATAACAAGGGCCAATACACCTGCACCAGAATCTGTGTGGAAGTTGACTTAGAAGCTGGTCTGCCGGAAGCCATCAAACTTACAGTTGGAGATCGGCACCACTTCCAGAAGCTAGAATACGAGCAACTGCCCTTTAAGTGCAGAATCTGCCATGAGCACGGTCACTTTCAACGAAAC
Source organism: Pinus taeda (assembly GCA_000404065.3). Taxonomy (NCBI): domain Eukaryota; kingdom Viridiplantae; phylum Streptophyta; class Pinopsida; order Pinales; family Pinaceae; genus Pinus; species Pinus taeda. Next base: position 139,029 of record APFE031087388.1, read on the forward strand.
TGCCCCAAAGCCCCATCAGGGGACAAAGTGGAAGAAGAAGGATGGAAAAAAATAAAAAAGGGCAAGGTAGTCTCAAAGCCCAATGAGTAGAAGAAATCAGGACCAAATGGGGAATCCCCAGACCAATTCCAAGACCATACCAGTTTCAAATGATGGCCCCTCCTCAGGTGAAAAGGTGGAAGCTGGTCTGCCGGAAGCCATCAAACTTATAGTTGGAGATTGGCACCACTTCCAGAAGCTAGACTACGAGCAACTGCCCTTTAAGTGCAGAATCTACCATGAGCACGGTCACTTTCAACAAAACTGCCCCAAAGCCCCATCAGGGGACAAAGTGGAAGAAGAAGGATGGAAAGAAATAAAAAAGGGCAAGGTAGTCTCAAAGCCCAATGAGGAGAAGAAATCAGGACCAATGGGGAATCCCTAGACCAATTCCAAGACCATACCAGTTTCAAATGATGGCCCCTCCTCAAGTGAAAAGGTGGATGCCTCAGAGAACCATGAAGAAACTAAAGATCAGTTGAAGAAAGTGAAAGAAACCGAAGAAGAAACAACTGTCCCCCTAACAGAGGCTGATCAAGGGGGAAACGCAGGCAATGACGAGCACATTAGTCTTGCCTCTAACTCAGGGGAAGAATCAGAAAAAAGAGACTCTGAATCAGACATCTCACAAATTACTCCTATCAAATCGACCAGGGGCCAGAAATCCAAGAAGAAACAGAGAGAGGAGAAAACTTATCTGGATGTTCTCCAAGGCTCCCATAAAACTCTCAAAGGAATGATGAACACCAAATCCGGGCGTAAGAACGACAGGGCTCCAAAAGGAGCCACTCCTTCCCAATCCAGTAAATAATGAAGTACGTCTCCTGGAACTGCAGAGGATTAGGTAGCAGGCTGAAAGAAGATGCTTGACATTGTGAGGTTGCATTCGCCTGAAAGCCTTCTCATCCAGGAGACAAAGCTGGAGGACACTCTTCTCCTCCAATCTAGCAAAATATTCTGGCGCAAAGGCCCCGGTAGAGTTGTCAGTGCTAGAGGCGCCTCTGGTGGGATTTCCTCCTTCTGGGATAGCTCCAAATATGACTTGACTCACGAAGAAAGTTTCCATCACTGTATTTTCACTCAGATCCTCCATAAAGACTTTGGTCAACAAGTAAGTATGTTCAACCTTTATGCTCTGGTCTCTCCAGCAAAGAAAAAAAATTGTTGGGACTCGCTCCAGTCTTTTACTTTATTGCACAATCCAGAAAACATCATTATTGCAGGGGATCTGAACGTTACTCTAGCCGCTGAAGAAAAAAAAGGGGGTTCTCCTGTAAGGGACCCAGCTAGAGAATGGGTAGAAGATATAATGATTGGCTGGGATCTGGAGGATATCAAGCCTTCAGCTGGGAAATACACTTGGTCTAACAAAAGGTTAGGTCCCAACCACATAGCTGCTCGTTTGGACAGATTCCTTGTCCAAACCTCCTTCCTTACTAATGGTCTAATGGCCTCTTCCAAAATTCTACCTAACTGCACTTCCGATCATAAACCCATTAGTCTCAAGCTCTCCATGGATGGTTTTCTTGGCCCCATTCCCTTTAGATTTAGCCCTTTGTGGATTCAGCAAGAGGGTTTCCATGAGGTGGTTTTTGAATTCTGGAATCGGAATGTCCTGGGATCCCCTTTCTTTGTGTGGGAAGAAAAGTTGCGGGCTCTTAAGAGAAGGCTCAAGGAGTGGGCTAAAACTCTGAAAACTCTAGCTACCAAGAGAAAAGAGTCATTAGAAAACCTTGCTGCCCTCCAATCATCAATGGAGGATTCTGTTGTTACCCAAAGTCTACTCCAAAAAGAATTTGAGTTGCAAAACGCCCTCCATAAAGCTAGTAGGGACGAAGAGGAGTATTGGAGACAAAAATCCAGAAACTTATGGTTACAGGCCGGTGACAAAACTACCAGATTTTCCATAAGCATGCTGAATCTCACAAGCAATTCAAAAATGTATCAGACATTCGCTCCCAAGATGCAGTGGTTAAAGATTTTGAAGGCATCAATAGAGAAGCCTTCACTTTTTTCAAAGAGCTTTATTCAACGCCTGCTGACCCTCCTATAGACCCCCATGCCTATCTAATTAATCTAATCCCCCTCTGTGTTCAAGACTCTGTCAACACTATGCTGACTGCACCGATCAGCATGGATGAGCTCAAGAAAGCCTTGGATTGCATGGAGTCGGATAAGGCGCCAGGGCCTGATGGGTTCACTGCTAGGTTCCTTCATTCTTGCTAGTCAACTATTAATAAAGACCTCCTAAGAATGGTTAGGAAGTCCCAATCTTGCTCGAAGATAGGAGGCAATACCAATTCATCCTTCCTTGCATTACTTCCGAAAGAGAAAGTAGCTTCAGATTTTAGTAGATTCTGTCCCATTTCGCTGTGTAATACTAGCTATAAACTGATTACCAAAATCATATCTATCCAACTCAAGAATATTCTGTCGAACATCATCCTGGAGAATCAAGGAGGCTTCATCAAAGGGAGAAAGATACTAGATAATATTGTGCTGGTTCAAGAGGCAGTTCATTCAAGTTGCCAAAGAAAAGAGAAAGGAATGGTGATAAAACTAGATCTAGAAAATGCCTTTGACAGGGTGAGGCATGACTTCCTGTTCACTGTTATGAATAAAATGGGCTTCTCAATAACCTTCATAAATTGCGTGAAAGCCTGCATTGCTTGTCCTTGGATTGCGCCGCTAGTAAATGGCCGATCTACTGATTTTTTTAATGCATCTAGGGGATTAAGACAAGGTTGTCCACTGTCCCCTCTCCTCTATGCTATTCAAGCCTTAGTGCTTAGTTTCCAGCTATATTTTTGTCAACAAGTCCAAACTCTGCCAGGCCTCAGAATGGTGCACAATGTTAAAGACATAAACCATGCCCAATTTGGCGATGATACTCTGCTCCTTGGAGGAGCGAGCATTAACTCGTCCAGATCTTTTAAGAAGGAATTGGACATTTATAAGGAGGCCTCTGGCAGCAAGATAAACTATTTAAAAAGCACAATCTATGGCTAGAACTGCTCGGTCAAAGATCTAGCTGACATTGCTATGCTCCTTGAGATGAAAGTTTGTCAGACCTAGGAGTCCTTCAAATATCTTGGGATACCAATCTTCAAATCCATACCTAAAGTTGCCCACTGGGTGCCCCTCTTAGACAAGCTTATGCTCAGAATACAGGCCTGGGGAGCCTCCTGGCTGAACACTGCTGGGAAAATAATTCTTATGAAATATGTTCTAATAAGTATGCCTCTTTTTCAACACTCCATTCTACTTGCTCCCAAAACCTTCCTCAGTAAAATGGATGGTATTCTGAGGAGATTCCTTTGGGAAGGGGGGAAAATAATGAAGGAAGACTTCATTTAGTTAATTGGGACACCATTAAGAGGCCAACCCTGGAAGGAGGTCTGCAAATGAGAGATTTGGCTGCACAAAATCTCGCACTAGGCTCTAAAATCCTGTGGAATATTGTAGCTGGGAAAATTAGCTGGAGTAAGAAAGTCCTGTGGAAGAAATATTTTCAAGGTCAGCGTTTGAGATGTTTGGGTCATCCGCCAAAAACCACCAAAGGTTCCCCGATTTTCAAGCTATGTCTCTCTGCTCTGGAGCATTTCAGTTCCAATCTCTACTGGATCCCAAGTAATGGGAAAAAAATAAGAATATGGGAAGATCAGATCCTAGGAGATCAGCCATTGAACCATATAGAAGGCCTTGCAAATATTAAATTTTGGCTACAGTCCAACAATATGGAAACCCTTTGGGACATATCCACCTGGATGGAGGATTCTGGTAGATGATGGGACAGCTGGAACCTGGGAGAGGTTCCACATCGATTGCAAATTGAAGCTTCATTACTTTTAGACAAACTCCAAGGAAAATCTCCCATTTCAGCAACAGATAAGGACAAAAGACGGTGGGGCTCCCATTCTGGCTCTTTCTCGGTTTCTGAAGGTTACAAAATTTTTATTGTTGTTCCTAATGTCCCTCCTGACCCAACGCAATGGAATTTTATTTGGGCCTTCCCTTCGCTCCCAAAAGTAGATTTCTTCTGCTCGACGTTAGCTCACAACAGTATTCTCACTAGAGATAATCTGAGAAAACGTGGAATGGAAGGGCCATCCAGATGCCCTTTGTGTATGTCAGAGGAAGAAACAGCTAATCACCTGATGTTGTTGTGCCCTTTGGCCAAAGCTATTTGGAAGGGGGTTCTGATGTCAAGGGATGACAAGGTTGAGCTACCAAGAAATATTCCAAATCTACTTCACGAGTGGGCCAAGTTATCTTCGTTCTGCATCAATAAAAAAAGACCTTCTTAAGACTACTTGGATGTGGATCCCTAAATACACCTGCTGGAAGTTATGGTTGGGAAGGAACAACAGATTGTTCAGGGGTGAAATCTACACTACAAACAACGTTATCTCCAAAATCAAAGCACTCTTGGGAGAGACTTTGGATGCTAAACCGGCTTTAAGGAATGAAGCGATTCTGGACAGTGAGGAGGAGCTTTGGATGAAAGATATTGTTCCAAATTATCAAATCAATCCTACTTCCCCGGCCTCTTTCCATGCTATGTGGGAAATTCACCTGGAAGAACAGGAGTTTATAAAGTGGCGATCTGCTCTGGATGACCATTGTCTCTTCTTCGACGGGGCCTCTAAAGGCAACCCTGGGGCTGTGGGTGGGGGCGGTGTTCTTCTGAATCCTGATGACTCTACTTTGCTCAGGTATCATTGGGGACTGGGATTCGAATCAAATAATAGAGCTGAGGCTCTGGCTCTGTGGCAGGGGCTTTCTCTGGCTCTAAATCAGAACATTCACCCTCTGACGGTCTTAGGTGACTCCAGACTTATCATTCAAGCGCTGAACTCCCTTTCAAATCCTTCGCAGATCCACTTAGTCCTCATTCTCAAGAAAATTAGATTCATTCTGGCCAAGTTTCAGAAAATATCATTTTATCATATTCTGAGACATCTGAATTCACAAGCCAATCTAGAAGCCAATCTTGGCTCAGCCCGTAGCCAAAGAACTCTTTTAGTCAATTCTGAAGAGTCTCTCTACATCATTCCATAATCTTCTTAAGACCTTCACTTTCAGCATATCTGTTCACTCTATTGCACTAGGGGATCACACATGTACTAGCAACAATGGGCTTCTGCAACAAGTTATTCTCAGGTTATCCTCCAATCTCTGATCGATTGTTCCTGTCACAGTTTGCCCATCATTCGCACCTGGATCCATTGGTAGGAAATCAATACAAAAATGATTAGATGCACTAGAAGATCAGCCCCCATTAGATGCATTGGAAGCTCAGTCCTCATTAGATGCATTTGACAGAGAGTGAATGTCTGAAGACAAGTAGACAACAAGTTCAAAGTTTGATCTAATTGCATGAAGGGTACATTCTATGTATGCACTATAGTTGTTGATGATTATGGTATGAGCACCGAGGGCTTTGTTGTAGCATATTGGATTATCATCCTATATTTCATCAAGGATTCAACCTAAGTTGGGCATAGGTCGATTGGTGGCATCTTGGGTTGTGCGTGAGGGCACTGGTCTTCATTGTTAAAAACTGCAGTATTACAAGCTTTCGATTCCAGAGCAGAGACAAGGCAATTCATTTGTGTTAGTGGATTGAATGTACTACTATTAGGGTTGTTAACAAATTTAACTCAAAATCTCACCTCCAAACAGCGGAGCAGGGTCATCTATGTTTACTTTTCGATGCTAGCTACTTTGGTTCAACCATAAGTTGGTATGTATTGCCATTGTCCATGGATTTAGTGGAAGGATGAGGAGTAGACAAAGGTCCTAAATGTATGTACAGAGAATCAATGAACAAAGCAAATCCTATTCCGAAAAATTGGATGAATCTCAGACAACAAAATGCGGTCCAGACAATTCCTGCAGTTTCAAAGCACCTCCAGTCATGGATTTAGCGACACAATTCCACCAAAGGGCGGTCCTGTCATTTTCGCAAGCATCAAAGCACCTTCAATCGTGGTCTGACCTCAAAGGCGACACCTCCTGTTGTTTCAAAGCGCGAAACCCCTTTCTGTGTATCATGAAATTCTTGGTCAAACAGTGATGTATTATCCAAGTACGCGACAACTGTTTTGCCGCCTATCAATGCAATTTAACCGTTAAAGTAAGAAAAAAAGACATTATTTACATTTATAATATTGATACCATGGATTTAGGGCTTAGGGGTTTTAAAATATTTAATATGATGTATATTCTCTCATTTTCAAAACCAATCATTGTGAGAATTGTCAAACGTTGCGTTATAATGAAGATTGTCTTGAGATGAAAACCATAATCAACCATGGTGAATCATGGTCAACCATGGTCCAACGTTGCACTGTAACAAAGATTGTCTCAATATGAAAATCAATGATGGTTAAGGATGGTCATTGATATTTATTTTTCGATTTATAATATTTATCATGGGATTTAAACAACTTGGATTTATAATATTAATCCATTGGGGTTAGAATATTAATCCTTTCTGTTGTTAATATTGATCCCTTGCATTTTTGATCCCTTAGGTTTATAATATTTTTCTCTTGGGTTTATAATATTAAACCTTTGGGTTTATTTGTTCTTTGAATTTGTAATACTAATAATTCCTTTGCTCTATCATTTTCTCCTTTGGGTTTATTAATCATTTAGGTTTTTAATATTAGTTTGTTGGGTTTATTTATTCCTTGGGTTTATTGATTTCTTGGGTTTATTGATTATTTGTTTCTATAATATTAATGCCTCGGGTTTATAAAATTAAAAATGCATTGGGTTTATTCATTCCTTTTATTTATAATAATAATAATCCCTTTGGTCTATTAAACCCCAATATTAAGGGTTTAATCAGTTAAGTTTATAATGTTTATCCACTTAGTTTATTTATTCTTTTGGTTTATAACACTAACAATCTCTAAGGTTTCTTGATCGCTTGGGTTTATCATATTAATAATCATGCGACTTTATCAATCCTTTGTTTTTAGAATATTAATTCCTAGGCTTTATGAATCTCTTGTGTTTGTAATATCGATCCCTTTTGCTTATTGATCCCTTAGGGTTTTAATATTTATCCCTTGGGTTCACTAATTAATTGGGTTTATAATATTAAACGGTTGGGTTTGCGTGTTCCTTGGGTTTATAATATTTATAGTCCCTTTGGTTTATTAATCCCTTGAATTTAAAATATTAATTCTTAGGGCTTATTAATCTCTTTGGTTTTTGTATTGGTTTGTTGGGTTTATTAATTCCTCATATTTATTAATTGCTTGGATTTATTAATCCTTTATGTTTTGAATATTATTTTGTTGGGTTTACTATGTCCCTTCAGTTTACTATTTCCTTGGGTTTATAATATTAAATGATTAGATTTATTTGTTCTCTAAGTTTATAATATTAGTAATTCCTTAGGTTTATCATTCAATCCCTCTGGTTTATTAATCCCCAGTCTTAAGGTTTAAATAATAGTCCTAAGGTTTAATATTAGTCCCTTACATTTACAATGTTTAACCCTTCAATTTATTAACCTATTGGTTTTATAATATTAACAATCCCTAGGGTTTATTAATCCCTTAGGTTTATAATATTCATAGTCATGTGGGTTGATCAATCCTTTGGGTTTAAAATATTAATTCTTATGCTTTATTAATCCCTTATGTTCTTAATATTGATCCCTTGCAATTTTTTATCCCTTTGGTTTCTAATATTTTTCCTTGGGTTTATAATATCAAATGCTTGGGTTTTTTGGTTCTTCAAGTTATTAATATTCATAATTCCTTTGGTTTATCATTTAATCCCTTGTTTTTATTAATCACCTAAGCTTAAAATATTAATTCCTAAGGTTTATTAATCATTTGGGTTTTTAATATTAGCTTGTTCGGTTTATTGATTCCTTGGGTATATTGATCCCTTGCAGTTATTAATCATTTGTTTTTATAATATTAATGCCTTGGGTTAGTGATGCAGGAGCATCTAGCTAACGGGTCATCATGACAGAAAGCTATTTTGTCTCTGAGAGGATTGAGAAGGAAATTGCTAAGTGAACACTGTAGTTGTTTTTTTTGTGTTACTTTAATTTAGTAAAGAAGAATATTTAGGAAGGTAGAGGATCAATTAGTCAAACTGTTGCACGTAATTATTTTTATTTTCATGTCAACTTTTACAAGTTGTAATGTAGGACAATAAATAGTTTTTGAACTAAAAAATGTAACCAACAGAATTTAACCAACAACAGTTAGGAGAAAACAGTTTCTAGACAATTATTGAAAAGAGACAGAATGCAATTGTAAGAGGTTCGACCTTTTGAGAAGAAGAAATATAAAATATCTCTAAGCACACAAACTATTTTCTAATATCTTGTAACTATCTATCATCCTATTAAATTGCCTGATACAGGGAAAGCACATTCTCTGTTTTTCTTTTTATTCCACAAGCATGTACACATATATGGTTCTATTTGTATGGAATAAAGCAAGTCAATAAATCAAAGAAAACTTGTGAACACAACTACGGAGTACGTTGCAGAAACGAGGGCATACAGTTCCAGAATTTGTCAAACAAAAGAGAGCAGAGGAATCCTGGATGTTTTATTCATTACAAGCATCAAAGACAGAGAAAGGTCATATGCATTTCGAACAGTAAAGGAAAACAAGTCACACAGGTATTTCTAAGGAACAAGCCCTCTCTGTTTTATTTACGAAATAATCACAGAACCTATGTTCTAATACATACAGTCACAAAACCTCTGTTCAAATATACATATAGTCCATGCAATAACATTGTACAAGTTTCAATGAGTTTATCATAGCAGACGGGTTTAGAAACCCTAGCTGTATTTCAAACCTACAACAGTGCAAGTCTAGCGGACCTCGACTACATACTGTCGATCAGTCATAAGTCATCACAACAAGCTATAGTAACCCTAGCCTATGGCAAACTTAAAACAAGTTACAATATGACAGGGAATGAACCTATCTAGGTCTAGCCAGTACGCCAAGGAGCTAAAGTCAAAACCATCCAGAACTACAACGACAAACACCAACATAAATTTGTGAGTATTCTGTGGCATAGAAAGAAGAGACTGAAAGAAAATAACGAGACAAGGGTTTGAACTTACCTTATAGAGACAGGGCACCTACATTACAGTCACCAAGGTTCACTTTACTCACGAAGGAGCAGGTGCATCAGTTAAATAGTGTGAAGAGGAGAAGGAACTGATAGCAGGGAACAAAGACTTACCTTGACATTGCAGAAGAATCCAAGGTTGAAGACCCTGAGACCGCAACCTGTCCATGAAATAGAGAAATGTAACCAGAGAAATCAATGAACAGTTGCACAGAAGAAGTCAAGACAAGAGCAGTCACATAGCCTAGCTAAATAAATAGTATCAACCTTGTACACAGAAAAGGTTCAAATCCTAACAAGTAAGCTATTGTCCATAACTCAGCAGAGAGATTAAGCACCAGACAAAGAAACAAACAAAGGAAAAAACAGTTTCAAATAAGAGTCCCTTACCAGACAGAGAAGCCAAACAAGTTTCTAGGTCAAGAGCCGAGCCAGAATACCAGAGGTAGCATAATATTTTACAGAGAAAGTCGCATAGAAGAACCATTTTGCAGAACCCTCAACCTCAATAGCTCGATGAGAAAAATGAATGGGAGATAGGGTTTGAGGACCTCTTACCAAAGCAGGAGTGAATTTTTAGAGGATTGGACACTTGTCCAATAACCATTAGCGTGGGTATAAATCATAAGTGCCAAAACCCAAATCAAAATTAAATCATCGTAATCAACTGCTAAATGAACAAATATCACATTTAATCAAACTGCACATCATTTAAATTCATTCATAATCCTTCTATTAACATTGGTAAGTGTGACAAGGGGGTTGGACCCATCAAGTGGTATCAGAGCGGGAAATTTAAAGTGCTAGAATATGGAAGTTGGAAGACAAGGATGTGGGAGAGGTGTGCGCAGAGCAGCAGATGAAGGACTGAGGGAAGAAATAAGGATCCTTACTGCTTGTTTGGAGGTAGTGGAAGCAGGAAGGAGAAGGGATCCAGAAATAGGAGATAACAGTGAGGAAGAAACCATAGTTACAATAGATGGATCGGATGAGGAAGGGCCAGAGATGAGGTTGTTGAGGTCAGTTCTGTTGGCTAGCAGCAAGCCCAAACCGAAGATTCCTAATTATGATGGCATCCTGTCCACAGAAGTTATGTTGGACTGAGTGAACGAGTTGGACAAGTATTTTGAAAGTGAAGAGGTCAGAGAGGACTGGAGATTCAAGTTCACTGCAACAAAGTTGAAGGGACACACAGCCCTGTGGTAGGACAGTGTCCAAGCTAAGAGAAGAAGGATGAACAAGTTACTGATAAAGAAGTGGTCAAGGATGGTGACCAAACTGAAAGGCATATTTCTGCCTAAGGATTACCAGGTTGCACTATATCACCAAGTGCATAGTTTAAGTAAAAAAGGGATGACAGTGAGGGAGTATACAAAAGAATTCTACCAGGTGAACTTGAGAGCTAGTTATACCAATGACACCTCGGAGAAGACAACAAGATATGTAAATTTTTTTAGAATGGAAATATTGGATGAAATCAACATTCTTTCCCAGAGAAATATAGAAGAAGCCTATCAGAGCGTTGTGAAGCCTGAGGAAAAGATTATTAGAAAACAAAATGCTAGGAGAGGATGGGGAATCGGTAGAGGACAAGGAAAATCCTATGGTAGAGGACAAACTTCCAACAATAGCGAAGAGGGTAGCAGCTCCAAGGCTTCAAGAATAGCAGAAAAAGGAGACAGCACTAGAGGTGGCAGGTCATATCAGCGAGGAAGGGGGAATGGTTGAGGTAGAGGAGCCAATTATCAGTGCTACAGGTGCTAAAAGTGGGGGCACGGATCGTTTGAATGCCCTAAAGCAAAACAAGTTGGCCAGAGAGGAATGTTTGTTGCACAACTTGAGGAAGCAGAGGCGCTACCCCAAGAAGCAGAAAATGTAGTGGAAACAGGGGAGGCCTTAGTTCTGAACAAAGTGTTGCTGAAACCAGCCAAAGAAACAGTTGAACAGACCCAATGGAAAGCATTATTTTGAACAGTTTGAAAATCACACGGAAAGTGCTGTAAGTTGATCATCGACAGCGGGAGTACAGATAATTTGGTTTCCATCAAGATGGTAGAGAAGTTGGGTTTTAAGTGGCTTAAGCATCCCACCCCTTACAAGGTGTCATGGCTGCAAAAGGGCACCAGCTATTGGTTGATGAACAGTGTGAGGTTGAGTTTCACATTGGCAGGTACAAAGACAAAGTTATCTGTGATATTATGCCAATGGACGTGGGTCACATACTGCTAGGAAGACCATGGCAGTATGATCTGAAGGTAGTACACAATGGGAAAACAAACTACTACAAGCTTGTTAAAGATGGAATCAAGCATATGCTTGTACTCATCAAGGAAGAGGAGACAACAAAAGAAAGCGGGATGAAAGCATTTCTAATAGGTGGAAAACAGTTTGTGAAACAGATCGAGGAAAGTGCAGTGAACTATGCTATTGTGAGGAGGGAAAAGACAGTACTGTTGCACACAGAAATATCTGATTTTCCTGCAGAAATTTAGGAGATGCTGCAAGAATTCAGTGACATTGTAGTTGATGATTTGTTGGACAAATTTCCTCCCAAAAGAAGCATCAGTTGTCATATCGACTTTATACCCAGAGAAGGCCTACCAAATAAGGCAGCATATCGGATGAGCCCAAAGATAATGAGGGGATCAAGAAATAGGTACAGGATTTGCTAGATAAAGGGTTGATAAGGGAAAGCTTGAGCCCTTGTGCAGTACCAACAGTTCTCGCTCCCAAGATTGGAGGAGAATGGCAGATGTGCACGGATTCATGGGCCATAAACAAAGTCACCATTAGGTACAGGTTTCCCCTACCATGGATGGATGATATGATGGACTGCCTAAGTGGGGCAGCATACTTCACGAAGATTGATCTGAAGACTAGCTATCATCAGATCTGGATCATGGAAGGAGATGAGTGGAAGACAACCTTCAAGACTAATGGAGTGTTGTACGAGTGGCTAGTCATGTTGTTTGGTTTGAGTAACGCCCCTAGTACTTTTATGAGATTGATGAACGAAATGCTAAAAGAGTTCATCGCCAAGTTTGTGATAGTGTACCTTGATGACATATTAATTTTCGGCAGGACTAAAGAGAAGCACCTTCAACATGTTCAAAGAGTGTTAGAGAAATTGCAGCAGAATAAATTGCTGACAAATTTGACAAAATGTACTTTCCTACAAAGAGAAATGGTTTATCTAGGTGTTGTAATTGTAGAAATGAGTTGGAGATGGACCCAAAAATGATCGCAACAATCATTAACTGGCCATCTCCGAAAAGCTTGTTTGAGGTACGTAGTTTTCATGGGTTGGTGAGTTTTTATTGCAAATTTATAAGAAATTTTAGTGAAATCTGCATGCCTATGTTGGACACTATTAAAAAGGTCAGTCAGCCTTTTTGTTGGACCAAGGCAACAGAGGAAAGCTTTCAGCTCCTAAAGAAGAAAATTACAGAAAGGTCGATTTTAAGGTTACCAGATTTTAATAAGCTTTTCCAGGTTCGCTACAATGCAAGTGGTATAGTTATTAGTGTTGTACTCAGCCCAGAAGACAAACCTGTTGCATTTTTCAGCGAGAAGTTGAACGAATGCAGGCAGAAGTATTCCTCCCATGACAAGGAATTTTATGTTGTCATCCAAGCTCTGAATCATTGGAGACACTACCTGTTGGGGAGTGAATTTGTGTTATTTTTTGATAATTCAGCGCTGCAATATGTAATGCAACAACGTAAATTGAACCACAAGCATCCCAAATGGGTTGAGTATTTGCAGAGTTTCACCTTTGTATTGAAACACATCAACGGGTAGGCCAACAAGGTGGCAGATGCATTGAGCAAAAGAGTCCTGCTTTTAGAAGAAAGTATGATACAAGTGCCAGGTTTCGAGCATCTGAAAGAATTGTATCAGACCAACACGGATTTCAAAGAGGCTTATCAAGCCTGTCAAAATCTGGTGCTGAGAAACAAAAGTCCATGGTTGGACTACAACTTGCGGGAGGAGCTACTGTTTAGAGGGGGACAATTATGTATTCCTGATTGTTCGATGAGAGAAATATTATATGGGAGAAGCATAGTGGAGGTCTAGCCGGACATTTTGGCACAGACAAGACTTTGGATCAACATGGACACTTCTATTACTGGCCAAGAATGCGAAGGGATGTGCAGCGATATGTGAGTAGATGTAAAGTCTACCAATTGGCGAAAGGACATAGTCAAAACACCGGACTTGACACACCACTGCCTGTTCCAAGTAGACCATGGGACTCAGTCAACATTTACTTTGTCTTAGGACTACCTTGAACACATCGAGGTTATGACTCAGTGATGGTGGTGGTAGACAGGTTCTCGAAAATGGTGCATTTCATCCCTTGTCGAAAAACTAGTGATGTCACTCACGTAGCTCACCTGTTTTTCACGAAGATTGTTAGATTACACGGCCTACACAGATCTATTATTTCTGACAGGGACGTAAAATTCACAGGACACTTTTGGCGCACCCTGTGGAAGAAGTTGGAAACACAATTGAACTTCAGCCCTGCATACCATCCACAGATTGACGAACAAATGGAAGTGGTGAATAGGAGTTTGGGGAACTTGTTACGGAGCTTGACTGGGGAAAATTCATGGTTATGGGATCGTGCACTTGTTTAGTCAGAATTCTCTTATAACGATTCACCGAACTATAGCATCAAATACAGTCCATTTTAGATCCTGTATGGCATGCATCCTTACAGAATACATGAGTTGCAGGATCTTGGAAAGTTGGAGAAGAGAATTGCTGATGGGGAAGATTTTTCCGAAGCGATGAATGAACTACACGAACAGGTGAAATCAAAGTTGTAGGACCGCATTCAGAAATACAAACAATAGGCAGATCTAAAGTGACAGGAAGTACAATTCAATGTAGGTGATGAAGTCCTTGCACACTTACGTAAAGAACGGTTTCCTAAGGGCGCATATAAAAAGTTGAAATTCAAGAAGATTAGTCCCTGGAAGATTTTGCATAAGTTCTCAGCCAACGCTTATGAGATACAGCTGCCACCAGATATAGGCATATCGCCTATTTTCAAAGTGGCAGACTTGTTCCCATATATTGCCAACCCGGAAGATGATATTGTGGTACGGCCAGAACGAGACACCCAAGTTGAAGACAGTTCTTGGATGAGGCACATGCCTTCGGCTCGACCCCATGAGATCGAGAAAATTCTCGACACACAGGTGGCTAAGAGGACTCGCAAGAAGGAGTATCTGTGATACCTTGTCAAGTGGAAGAACCGTCCAATCGAGGATAGTTCATGGCTCGACACGGCACAGATACAGAAGGCGGGTTATTCTGTGGAGGAGCTCATGGAACAGAGCCATGACTTTTTCTTACCCCGGGAGCCATATGTAGGATCATCTAGCTGACGGGTCATCATGATAGAAGGTTGTTTGGTCTATGAGAGGACTGAGAAGGAAATTGCTAAGTGAACACTATAGTTGTTTTTCTGTGCTATTTTAATTTAGTAAAGAACAATATTTAGGAAGGTAGAGGATTAATTAGTCAAACTGTTGCAAGAAATTATTTTTATTTTCATGTCAACTTTTACAAGTTGTAACGTAGGACAATAAACAGTTTTTGAACTAAAAAATGTAACCAACAGAATGTAACCAACAACAGTTAGGAGAAAATAGTTTCCAGACAATTATTGAAAAGAGATAGAATGCAATTCTAAGAGGTTCGACTTTTTGAGAAGAAGAAATATAAAATATCTATGAGCACACAAACTATTTTCTAATATCCTGTAACTTTCTATCATCCTGTTAAATTGCCTGATACAGGGAAAGCACATTCTCTGTTTTTCTTTTTATTCCACAAGAATGTAGAAATATACGGTTCTATTTGTATGGATTAAAGTAGGTCAATAAATCAAAGAAAACTTGCAAACACAACTACGGAGTACATTGCAGAAACGAGGGCATACAGTTCCAGAATTTGTCAAACAAAAGAGCACAGAGGAATCCTGGACGTTTTATTCATTACGAGCATCAAAGACAGAGAAAGGTTGCATGCATTTCAAACAGTAAAGGAAAACATGTCACACAGGTATTTCTGAAGAACAAACCCTCTCTATTTTATTTACGAAATAATCACAGAACCTCTATTCTAATACATACAGTCACAAAACCTTTATTCAAGTATACATATAGTCCATGCAATAACGTTGTACAAGTTTCAATGAGTTTATCATAGCAGACGGGTTTAGAAACCCTAGCCGTATTTCAAACCTACATCAGCTACCCATAAAAGAAACAATGCAAGTCTAGCAGACCTCGACTACATACTATCGGTCGGTCATAAGTAATCACAACAAGCTACAGTAACCCTATCCTACGACGAACTTAAAACAAGTTACAAGATGACAGGGAATGACCCTACCTGGGTCTAGCCAGTATGCCAAGGAGCCGAAGTCAAAACCCTCTAGAACAAAACCACCTGCAACGACAAACACCAACAAATTTTTTTGATTATTCTATAGCAGAGAAAGAAGAGACTGAAAGAAAATAATGGGACAAGGGTTCGAACTTACCTTATAGAGACAGAGCGCCTACATTGCAGTCACCAAGGGTCACTCTGCTCATGAAGGAGTAATTGCGTTAGTTAAACAACATGAAGAGGAGAAGGAACTGATAGCAGGGAACAAAGACTTACCTTGACATTGTAGAAGAAGCCAAGGCCGAAGACCCTGAGACAACAACCTGTCCACGAAATAAAGAAATGTAACCAGAGAACTCAACGAATAGTTGCACAGAAGAAGTCAAGACAAGAGTAGTCGCATAGCCCAGCTAAATAACAAGTATCAACCTTGTACACAGAAAAGGTCCAAATCCTAACAAGTAAGCTATTGTCCATAACTCAACAAAGAGATTAAGCACCAGATAGAGAAACACACAAAGGAAAAACCAATGTCAAATAAGAGTCCCTTACCAGACAGAGAAGCCAAACAAGTTTCCAGGTCAAGAGCCGAGCCAGAATACTAGAGGCAACATAATATTTTATAGAGAAAACCCCACAAAATAACCATATTGCAGAAACCTCAACCTCAACAGCGCGACGAGCAAAATGACTAGGAGATAGGGTTTGAGGACCTCTTACCAAAGCGGGAGTGAAGTTTTCAAGGAGTGGACACATGTCCAATAACCATTAGTGCGGGTACAAATCATAAGTGCTGGAACCCAAATCAATATTAAATCATTGTAATCAACCACCGAATGAACAAATATCACATTTAATCAAACTTCCCATCATTTAAATTCATTCATAATCCTTTTATTAACGTTGGTAAGTGTGACAAGGTGGTTGGACCCATCAGTTAGTAATATTAAAAATGCCTTGGGTTTATTGATCTCCTGTATTTGTAATATTAATAATCCCTTGGTTTTATAAAACCCCAATATTAAGGGTTAAATATTTGTCCAACTATTTATGATCATGTCAATATCACAATAGATTAATCTAACATGGAAATCAACCATGGTCAACCATGTTTATTTTAGGGTTTATAATAGTCATGTTAGGGTTTATATACGTTGGGTTTATAATTTTTATCCCTTAGGTTTATTATTCCCTTAGGTATATACTATCAATCCTTTCGATTTATTGATCTAAGGGTTCATATTCATAGGGTTTAATATTATTCAACAATGGTCAACAATAAACAACCATATTCGAAAATCATCAACCATTGTCCAATATTGCATTGTGACAAGGATTGTCTCAATATGAAAATCGACTGTGGTCAACCACATTTATTTTAGTATTTTTAATATTTATCTAAGGGTTTTTATACCTTGGGTTTATAATATTACTCCCTTGGGTTTAATATTATTCCCTTTTGTTCAAAATCCCTTGGGTTTATTATTCCTTTGTTTTTATAATATCAATCCCTTGGATTTATTATTCTCTTAGGTTTATAATGTTAATCATGATCAACCATTGTCAATCATAGCCAACCATGATCAACCATGGTTGAATGTCACATTGTGACAAGGATTGTCTCACCATGAAATAAACAATATCTATTTTGTCTCAATATGAAAATCAACAATGGTTAAGGATGGTTATTGATAATTATTTTTCGATTTGTAATATTTATCGTGGGGTTTAAACAACTTGGATTTATAATATTAATCCATTGGGTTTAAAATGTCAATCCTTTCTGTTTTTAATATTGATCCCTTCCATTTTTTGGTCCCTTGGGTTTATAATTTTTTTACTTTTGGGTTTATAATATTAAATGGTTGGGTTTATAATTTTAATAATCCCTTTGGTTTATTAATCCCTTGAGTTTAAAATATTAATTCCTAGGGTTTATTACTCTTTTCGGTTTCTATATTGGTTTGTTGGGTTTATTGATTCCTCGGGTTCATTAACTGCTTGGATTTATTAATCCTGTGTGTTTATAATATTATTTTGTTGGGTTTATTATTTCCTTGGGTTTATAATATTAAATTATTAGGTTTATTTTTTCTTTAATTCCCTTGGGTTTATTAATCCCCAATATTAAGGTTTAAATAATACTCCTAAGGTGTAATATTAATCCCTTAGGTTTACAATGTTTATCCCTTAAGTTTATTAACCTGTTGGGTTTATAATATCAACTCTCCCTAGGGTTTATTGATCCCTTGGGTTTATAATATTCATAGTCATGTGGGTTTATCAATCCTTTGCATTTAAAGTATTAATTCATAAGCTTTGTTAATCCTTTATGTTTTTAATATTGATCCCTTACAATTTTTTATCCCTTGGGTTTCTAATATTTTTCCCTTGGGTTTATCCATTCCTTGGGTTTCTAATATCAAGTGGTTAGGTTTTCTCGTTTTTCAAGTTTATAGTATTAATAATTCATTTGTTTTATAATTTAATCCCTTGGTTTTATTAATCCTCTCAACTTAAAATATTAATTCCTAAGGTTTAATAATCGTTTGGGTTTTTAATATTAGTTCGTTGGGTTTATTGATTCCTTGGGTATATTGATCCCGTGCATTTATTAATCATTTGGTCTTATAATATTAATGCTTTGGGTTTGTAATCCCATGGTTCTATAAAACACCAATATTAAGGGTTAAATATTTGTCCAACTATTTATGATTATGTCAATATCACAATATATTAATCTAATATGAAAATCAACAATGATCAACCATGTTTTTTTTTAGGGTTTATAATAGTCATGTTAGGGTCTATATGCATTAGGTTTATAATTTTTATCCCTTAGGTTTATTATTCCCTTGAGTTTATAATATTAATCCTTTCAGTTTATTGATCTAAGGGTTCATATTCCTAGGGTTTAATATTATTCAACAATGGTCAACAATAAACAACCATGTTTATGATGATCAACCATGGTCCAACATCGCATTGTGACAAGGATTCTCTCAATATGAAAATCAATTGTGCTCAACCCTGTTTATTTTACTATTTTCAATATTTATCTAAGGGTTTTTATACCTTGGTTTATAATATTACTCCCTTGGGTTTAATATTATTCCCTTGGGTTCAAAATCTCTTGCGGTTTTAGTATTAATCCCTTGGGTTTATTATTCCTTTGGTTTTATAATATCAATCCCTTGGGTTTATTATTCTCTTAGGTTTATAATATCAATCATGGCCAACCATTGCCACTCATAGCCAACCATGTTAAACCATGGTTGAATATCGCATTGTGACAAGGATTGTCTCGCCATGAAAATAAACCATGTTTATTTTAGTGTTTGTAATATTTTTATTAAAGTTTACTAATATTGGGTTTATAATATTAGTCCCTTGGGTTTAATATTATTGCCTTCGGTTCATAATCCCTTGGGATTTTAGCATTGGTCCCCTTGGTTTATGTTTCCCTTAGGTTTATAATATCAATCACAGTCAACCATGGTCAACCATAACTAACCATGGTCAACCATGGTCAATCATGCTCGGATCTCGCATTATGACAAAAATAATCTCCATATAAAAGTCAAGGACAATAACTAACAATTATGGTCAACCATGGTGAGACATGGTTGATGATGGTCAAATATGTTTTAATAACTAACCATGGTCAACCATGGTCAATCATGCTCGGATCTCGCATTATGACAAAAATAATCTCCATATAAAAGTCAAGGACAATAACTAACAATTATGGTCAACCATGGTGAGACATGGTTGATGATGGTCAAATATGTTTTATATAACAAACATGGTCAACCATGGTCAATTGTGGTCAAACATGTTGGAACGTTGCATTCTGACAAAAGTTGTCTTGATATGAAAATCAGCCATGATCAACCATGATCCAATGTCACATTGTGACAAAGACTGTCTGGATATGAAAATTAACCATGGTCCAACATGGCATTATGATAAGGATAGTCTCAATATGAAAATCAGACATGATCAACCATGATCCAACGTCGCATTGTGACAAAGCCTATCTAGATATGAAAATTAACCATGGTCAACCATGGTCCAACATGGCATTGTGATAAGGATTGTCTCAATATGAAAATCAACCATGTTCAATAATGTTTATTTTAGATTTTATAATATTCATCTTAGGGTTTTTATACATTGGGTTTATAATATTAGTCCCTTGGGTTTAATCTTTTTCCCTTGGCTTCATAATCGCTTGGGATTTTAGCATTAATCTCTGGGTTTTTTATTCCCTTGGGTTCATAATATCAATCGATTGGGTTTATAAATATTAATCATGGTAAACCATGGTCCATCATAGCCAACCATGGTCAAACCATATGGATATGGAAATCAACC
This sequence comes from Pinus taeda, assembly GCA_000404065.3. Classification (NCBI taxonomy): domain Eukaryota; kingdom Viridiplantae; phylum Streptophyta; class Pinopsida; order Pinales; family Pinaceae; genus Pinus; species Pinus taeda. The sequence goes on from APFE031087388.1 coordinate 158,982, forward strand.
ATGCTCAACCATGGTCCAATGTTGTGTCCTGACAAAGATTGTCTTGATATGAAAATCAGTCATGGTTAACCATGGTCCAATGTTGCATTCTGACAAGGATTATCTCTATATGGGAATCAACCCTTGGGATTTTAGTATTAATCCCTTGCGTTTATAATATCAATCGTTTGGGTTTATTATTCCACACTCAAGCATGGTTTATTATGATGTCAGCCATGGTCAACCATGGTCCAACATCAAATTATGATAAGGATTATCTCAATATGAAAATCAACAATGGTCAATCATGTTTATTTTAGTGTTTGTAAGATTTATCTTAGCATTTATATGCGTTGGGTTTATAATATTAGTCCATTGGGTTTAATATTATTCCCTTGGGTTCATAATCCCTTGGGGTTTTAATATTAATCCCAGTAGGTTATAATATCAATCCATTGAGTTTATAATATTAATCATTTTCAACCATGGTCAATCATAACCAACCATGTTTAACCATGCCCAAACAAGGTTGATATGGAAATCAACCATGGTCAACCATGTTTATTTTAGGGTTTATAATATTGATGTTAGGGTTTTATATCCATTGGATTTATAATTGTTATCCCTTAAGTTTATTATTCCCTTGGGTTTATAATATAAATCCCTTGGGTTTATTTATCATGGTCAACCATGTTTTATAGAATCAAACATGGTCAACCATGGTTAATCGTGGACAACCATGGTCAATTTTGGGTTTTTAGTATTAATCCAAATGGTTTCTTATTCCTTTGGGTCAAGCATGCTGAATCATAGACAACCGTGGTCAAGCATGCTCAAATGTCACTTTGTGACAAAGGTTGTCTCCATATGAAATTCAAACATGGCCAACGATAATCAACCATGATCCAATGTCACATTGTGGCAAAGAATAAAATATCATTATGTAAAAAAGTAT